>CAOJBI012080027.1:0-10345 GCA_948277035.1 Euphorbia corollata
TCTTTGTAGAAACTGACCTTCAAGTTATTAGTCTTCTGTCCAAAGATGAATAAAATTATTAATAAACCACAACATACAAATCAATATAAACTTCACCTATCTTGGAAATGTTTCAGAAGCCAGAAAATGTAGAGATCGACAAGATGCTATGTGATTTTTCGCCTGTTTATTGTAAACCACCACGAATGACAAAAAAAAAAAATCAATAACCATTAACATTTCAATAATTAAAAAGTCATCCGTAACTAATCCAATTATTAGTTCCTGAGTTTTTTTATATTTTTCCAAACCAACTGTACTTTTTTAGGTTTTGGTAACAATTTGTTAATAGATGGACTGAGATCGAATCGATATTATAACGCAGCTTATCAAACCAAAAAATGATACAAAGCATACAAATTCTGGTAAGTCATAAATTTGTGTATTCATTTGGAATCCAAGTCAAAGATCAATGCCTCTTTTTCCACGGATCTATCAAATTCATAGCATGAGACTAAACGCAATCCAATTATGGCATACACAAAACACCATCCAGTTATGCCACACAATTACTCAGAAATAGAAAGCTACCTTATTCAATGAATTATGAAGATTTCGAGACTTACCTCGAGCAGACTAACAGATATGAAGTGACACCATTTTGTTGCTTTAGTTTTCTCTTGAACTTGCTCACTTATTTTGCATTCTTATATAACTCCTTTTTCTGCTCTGAAAACAGCGTAAAAGTTACATTACACTTAAAAAAAATAAAATAGTTAAAAAAAATAAGATAGAAACAAAAATCGGAGGAAGTGTCTGTTTATTTATATTTGTATTTTATCACTATGAATAAACTAAAACTTAGGCCATGTTCTCTTCAACTTCTGAAAGCTGAACTTAACTTAATTTAACTTAACTTAACTTATTTCAATGTAAATTTATAAGGCCATGTTCTCTTCAACTTCTGAAAATTGAACTGAACTTAATTGAACTTAACTGAACTTAATTGAACTTAACTGAACTGAACTTATTTCAGTGTAAATTTATAACTACACATATCTGAACTTAACTTAACTAAACTGAACTTAATTGAGTTGTAGTCCAAATGAACAAGGCCTTAATATTATAATTGTTTACGGTTTCTTATAAAAAACAATATCTATTATTTTTTTCGTTATGTATATATTTTTTTTTGTAAAATGCTTCCTTTAACTTGTCATATTTCGCTCATTGTCCCTCAAATGTTGAAAATATTTGTGCAACGTTTTAACTTGACCATGATTGCATCACGAACGTTGTGTCAACTTTTAATTTAAAAGAAAAAAATAAGAAAAATGAATACTTTCTAAAGTTAAACTAATCAGAATGACACGTGATATTCACGAGCAAATTAATGCACTCTCACCAAGTTGTGTGAACGGAGAGAACATTTTCAAGATTGAAGGACAATAAGCAAAATGATGCAAATGGGAGAAGTGCAGGATGAGTTAGCTTTCTTTATTTTTTTTAATATATTTGGGTCCGGGTCGGATGCAGCCTGCAATTTGACGGTAGAATGGTTCAAACAGAGAAGAACAATAGAAAAAGCAAGAGGCGGAAACGACTAAGCTTATTCATATTACAAGCCAATGAGCTGAATCTAGTAATTGATTAAAATTACCAACAACCCCCCGACATTCTCCCTGTTGTCTCCTTTCTTTTATTATTTTGCCCTTCAACTTTGGTCTCCTCATTTTCTTCTTCTTCTTCAAGCTCACCACCAGACTTTACAGCGATGATGATCGCTTGGATTTCAGGTACTTCATTGCTTTATAAGATCCATTTTGTTACCTTCTTTGCGTTTTTCTTTTCCGCATGAGTACCGATGGAAATCCTCATGACTCGTTTTGGATGTGTTGTTGACTATGGTGTGTTTGGGATTTCCTTTTGCGTTGAGTTTCAGAGTAACTGAATTTTGTTAACCTGTTTACAGACATATTCAGTATTAAGATTAGTTAACATCCTCTGTCTGCCTTGATTGTGTTAGTGAGCTGCCACATTTTAATGGCGCTAGGCGGGTCAGCTTTTGTTGATCTCGGCTTGAATGTTTTTACTTTTGTTGACCTTTGAGCACTTTGATTAGGTGGACATTTCTGCAACCGATTAAATCCAGATTGTGCAATTATTGATACGGATTGCCTTTCTAGGGAAAGTTCTGCTGGATTTTATCCTCTATTAAGAGCCTCTCCTCTAGATTGAACTAAATTTTTTTGTCTTGAATTTGTCTCACAGAATTGTCTTTTTTGTTTTTTTAACATTTTGTGATTGTTTCCTATTTAATGATAACTTAGAAGATCAAATTGCAAGTATTGTTGTGAACTGCTAACTGGACTTCTTTCCTTTAGTGTTTCTGCTCTTATTGGTTAAATATAATGTGTGGTAAATGAGTTTCATTAATTAGGATGTGCTGTAATGATCACGTTTTGATGCTGAGTTCCTTCAGCAATGTATATGTTATAAGACTAGGCTAAGAACAACAAACACATGACATTCTTCATCTTAATTTGTCCTAGAGCAAACTGCGAAACAAATTAGCTATCCTAATACCCTTTGCTTCGCAGTTACTTGTTTGGATAAGAATCTTTGCAGTATTTTGCTTGCTGTTTGACGTGCTTCTTTTCATTCATCACAGTGAGCCTGCAGAAATATTTATCTACAAAATGCTTACACTCTCCAAGTTCTTAAGGAAACCAAAGAATGGTTCGTGAAAGCGCATTGATCATTATTGGAATCTCTGCGGGTTTAGCACTTGGTATCTTGATAGCTTGTCTAGCATTTTTTAGCATAAGGTGGTATAGAAATCGTGCTGATCTCCGACAGTGTGCAAATGAGCGTAGTCTTACTACTCTCCCAATACGCGTGAATGGCTTAGAGACCAGCATTGACTTCAGTGCTTCACTCACAAATTCTGTAATTATCCAAGGTGCAGAAAAACCTCGGAAAAGCTCTCAGCTCTTCTTCTGGAATCATCATCACAAAGAGCAGTTTTCATCTCCATCAGGCGTACTTAGATATTCCTACAAGTATGTAAATCTTGAAATTGTTAGTGGATTCTGTTCTTGTCACTTTACTGATCAAGTTTATGTGAACATGCTGCACTACGCACAAGTCTCTTTGCTGGATTTTTTGCATTGCCAAACAAAATTTGGAGCCAATTGATCTGTTACAGTTTGTGAAAATCAACCTTGGGTGGTAAAGATTAATGCATTCGGTTAAGAGCTTGAACTGTTTTGCTAGTAATAGAGTTCACTCTCTCAAACAGAAATTTAGTAAACAATATGTTTGAGTCTTAGAATCTAGGATTTGTTCAGTTTGTATGCTGCAGGCTCTTAGGAGGAAAAGAATATTTGATGAGATTCAAAGTTATGTGATTTACTATAACTGCCAACCATGGTAGAGAAGAAAATGGAGTGAACTATCATGATTTCTCTTGTTGTTAGATGATCTATGGTCTAAAACGAAGTTTTGGGTACCTCGAAATCAGCATGATTCTGAATATATAAAGTACTGGACCGTAGCTTTTGCTCTCTCACCTTCAATTTTAAGATCATTTGAATTGAAGATTTATAGTTTGTTTTGCTTTCTTCTCTATTTTTTGGTCAAAATTGTTAGAGGAGCTGTTATCTGTTCATTTGCAGGGATATTCAGAAAGCTACACAAAACTTCACCACGATACTGGGTCAAGGTTCATTTGGTCCGGTTTATAAAGCTGTGATACCTGGCGGAGTAGTAGCTGTCAAGGTTCTTGCTTCTAATTCAAAGCAGGGAGAAAGAGAGTTTCAAACAGAGGTAAGAGATAAACCGGCAAAATCTTGAGCTAGAAACTAGACAGTGATGGTAGTCTTCCTTATAATATAGAACAATACAAGAAATGTTTACTGGGAATCCCTTAACCTTGATGACCTTTTCACTTTGACATATTAGAGGGTTATGTATATGACCTTTTGTTTTTAGAGACTTGCGGACATTATTTGAATGCAATGCATAGTCTGCAGCTCCTTGATTAGATACTATTTAAGTAACTCTTGGAGTTCACATTCATGTTCAAGAATGTGCTATTGAGGAACCATATTCAAAGTAATACCATGGGTTGCTTTTAAGACTATCTCAGTAGTGCACTCATGGTGATTGTCATAGTTATATAATATTTATGCTGTTGCAAAATGAGTAACTATATGCATATTAGAAGTTACATATGGCATTATTGCCATCTTCTTTTATTTGTTCCACGTTATACTTCTATGTACGTGATTTAAATTCAACGTTAGCTATATTTCGATTTTTCCACTAATCCAGGAGCCATTTGAGCTGTAGTTTTGCCAATTTCTCATTATACAGGTATCTCTTCTTGGAAGGCTTCATCACCGCAATCTTGTAAATTTGTTGGGGTATTGTGTTGACAAAGGACAACACATGTTGATCTACGAGTTCATGAGTAATGGGAGCCTTGCAAACCTTCTATATAGTAAGCTCAGATTCTCCCATTTATTGGAACAGTTATTCTTTTCTACACTGAATTACTGATAGATATCCAACTTATATGAATTGGACTTTTATCATCTTTAGTTGTATTATTTTTTGTGCTTATATGGGATTTGGTGGCGCAGTTGTTAAAGTATCAATCGTCTCTAACTGCCGTGCTTTAGATATTTGGTGCATATTATTAAACGCCATCTGATTTTTTTTTTTTTTTTTTTTTGCATTTTTATGTTTTGAGTATATTTATTTTTCACATGAAACTGAAAAAAGTTGGTGAAAAAATATCCTCTGCTCAAATATATGATGCGCTTCATCAAATTTTGTTCTAAATTAAGTGGATTTGTTTTTTTATTCTACTATTTCTTCACTATTTTTTGCTGCTATCAATGCGTACACTTCCTTTTCAATATATTTGATTTCCTAATATACGTTTTATGTACATACATTCAGATGAGGAAGAAATTGTTTTGGGTTGGAAAGACCGTGTTCAAATCGCTTTAGATATTTCACATGGAATCGAATATCTTCATGAAGGGGTAGGGCTGAATTACCTATCACTACTGTTCTCTTACAGAATACCGGCATTTTATTTAGTCATTGATATAGTAAGCCATTTGTTTGGAACAGGCTGTCCCACCTGTCATACATCGCGATCTAAAGTCAGCAAATATATTGTTGGACCAATCTATGAGAGCTAAGGTAAAAAAATTCCAGTAGCCATCATGTGAAGTTAAATCATTGTCTGAATTATTTATCCTGATATTGTTAGGTTGCTGATTTTGGACTTTCAAAGGAAGATGCCCTCGATGGTCACAAATCCAGTCTGAAAGGAACTTATGGCTACATAGACCCTGTTTACATATCTACTAACAGGTTCACTACAAAGAGTGACATCTATAGTTTTGGTATTATCATATTCGAACTCATTACAGCAATCCACCCACAACAAAATCTTATGGAATATCTTAATCTTGTAAGTTTGCAGCACTTCTTTTTTCTCTTTGCATCAATCTGAACCATAGTTATCGAAATCGTACGATACGATTCCATTCACCCCGGAATAGATTCGAATCTATGGGGTGAATCGATAGAATCGGTGGTGAATCAGGAGAATTGACCGATTCCAAATAAAAGTATTTGTTTCACAATTTTGTAAAATTGAACCAAATCTTATGATTCGATTCACGATTCACAAAAATTGGATTTTCGATTCGAATCGCGATTTGACAACTATGATTTGAATCGTTCTAAATCTTTTTATGCTGTACTTTTGTCTTAAGGCTGGAATGAGTCCAGATGGTATTGATGAAATACTTGATAAGAAACTAGTTGGAGAGTGCAACATAGAAGAAGTGAGGGAACTTGCTGTGATTGGTCACAGATGCTTGATGAAATCGCCTAGGAAGCGGCCTTCGATAGGAGAAGTTTCACAAGCAATACTTAAGATAAAGCAAAGACACATAACGAGGGAAGAAACAATGTCGTTTGCCAGTCAAGATTTTTCAAGAGCTGTGAGTAGGATTGAGGATCAGCAAGTTGAGTTGAGTAAGATGGCCAGCATAAAAGAATTCAGTTAAATCAAAGAATACTAACTTTTATTTTTCGGTTTTGATTATTCCCACCCTTCATATTCATTGGCTTAACTACCCGTCTCCCATCGAATAGTAGATACCTCGGAAAGCGATTCTTAATAGGAGAACGAGAGAATGAGCTGGTTTGGAAAATATAGTTGAAGATGAAATGATTATGTTATAGCTATTGCCTAATGGAAGTTCTTAAATGCAAACGATCTTGTAACAGTTGGAAGAACAAAATGCTCGAGTCGGGTTTAACAACACGAACTCTTCTAGTTAACAATTGAGCGTGTACTAGGAAAGTCAACAATATATTTGTGCACTTTTTTCTTGTTCTACATATTGAACTCTTTGACCTTTTATTTTTTTAGTCTTCTTTTACTGATTGAGCAAAAACTGATGTTTTTACAGTTAAATGTACGACTCTATAAAACATGCAGATGCTCCGGTAAGTAAATGTGAGAATTTAAAAATAGAAAGTAAACATATAGGGAGATGTGGACCTAATATTACATGGAAGGAAACTATTTTGACATATATGCGCTTGTTAAATATTAGTGAGCAATTGGCATTTAATAAAGTTTCATGTCATAGAAAGATCCATATAACCGACCCCACCTAGTGTTGGATTAAGGCTTGATTGGTTGGTTAGTTTATTGTAATCAAATATACAAATTTAATAGACAAAATATAAAAGTTCAAATTAATTATTACATTCGTCGGGCGGGTCATGAATATCTATATAAAAATCAAATTAGCCTATAGGACTTCGGATTTTGCGGGCTCGGGTCGGTTTTTTTAACAAATGACAGTCCAAACTTGGTCCACTGAAACGGATTAGGTCGGATGAATAGCCCGACCCGCGAATAGGTCTACTATACTTAATATAATATAGCGAAAGTATTCACACACAAATCTCTAAAGGTAGACAATTACTTTCTTGTCATCTCAAATCCATTTCTAGATCAAAAAGATTATTTTCATCTCACGTATGGAATTCCAAATGTGAAGAATCATATTCCTTGCTAACTGCTCGCACCTTACTTATTGATTTTTCGATTTTCTTTTCTATTTTTTCTAACTTATATTAAAATTGAAATAATCTGAAATCAAAATAAACTTCAAGGCTAATAATTGTTTAGCATGAATAAACCAAAAGGCCATATCAAAAAACCTTTCAACTGACAATAATCCTTCGTAAACTTAATTTTGATGATAAAATAACTACTTAGGGCAAATCCAATTACCCTAAATGAAGAATTTAGCAAAACAGGAAACACATATAAGGAATTTGTTGAAACTATAATAATTTCCCATAAATTATCTCCGAAAATAGAGTTCCCTGTATACAGCGATCCCCATTTTGAGGAATATATAATAAAATATTATTTTTTTTTATTTTTTTTTTGTATTTTTATTATTTTAGTTAATATAATATTAATAATATATTATTAGTTGAGGAATAAAAAATGAGGAAAATTGATAGAGAGAAATCACCGTAAATTCTGCAAAATAGAACTTGAGAAATGAAGTATAAGAAATATGGATGGATTTATCCTTAGTTCCGGAGTCGATAATAAACACTGAGATACTAAAATAGCTATCTATCAACAAGATTTGTGAGCACTGATCAATATGTTTTGCTCACAGGAGCACTTGTATTCAAAAGGAAAATCTTTGATACATGTAATTTTCAGGGCTGTCGGAATTTTCCAGGGCCCTGAGTAAAAATAACATAGGGGAACTTACATAATGACGAGATTTTGCCTCTCAAATTTCTGTTTTATGACACATATTAATTTTATATATCACAAAACTTCACATTTTAAACTCTTAATTTTTGTTCAACGAAAATTAGGTTTCACTTTTTCTATTCATCTTTCTCACCCATCTCCTGTTCATCTTTTTCACCTATCTACCATTGAAGAGAAGCAAGGATATGGGTAGTGATGTCGCAACTGAAGAAATCCCCTTCATAATAGCACGCACCTACTCCTCATACAAAATTGAAGGACAGGGCAAAGGGGTGACTGATTTGATTTCTCTGTTGCGATTCCTTTCTAAACACCCTTAAGTAATCATTGTTTCAATAATTTCAAAATCAATCCAGGGGCTTTCTTTGAAATTTTGAACTGTTTGATAAAGTTTTGGGAATCGATTTAGGGTTTTCATTGTATAGATCTCTAAATTGTTGAACTGGTTCAAGTAAAGGCACTTTCTTTCGACTTTTGTTTGTATTACAGTGATCTTGTGTATTCGGTTTTGTTAATTAGCAATGGATACTCTGCTCCACTTGATTTAGTTCTTCTAATTTGATTATTTGACTTAAATTATCATTATTAATGTAAGTGGTTCTGTTTAAGACGAAAGGAGATATAATCAGTTGTGCTGAGAGCTAAGAACAAAATTGATTTGATTTAGTTCATCTAATAAGTTTTATAACTCTTATACTAGGGATAAGAGCTATTATACCATGTATAATGCATTAAGTGAAAAACTGGTACAAGAGTCTTATACCAGGTATAAGGCATTCAAACAATGAGTTTTGCGGGTATTTTAGAAGTAACTGCGAAAATTAATAGAAAATAAGTTGACTGAAAATCTTACACCATTCTTATACCAGGTATAAGGTTTCATGAAAAAGGTTGGAAAATTTGGTATAAGAAAAAGTATGTAAAAACATAATATAAAATCCTTTTTTAATACTAAAGCAAAATTAACGAAAGTTTTTTTACATAAAAACATAAATATAATTCTTTGATATGTAAAAATAAAATAAAATTAGTTTTTATGTATTTCCCAGTAAAATATGACCTTTTAAGTTCAAAACATTTGTACATCAACTCTTATATTTTACAAATAACAACTATATATATATATACATATATAAACACATTTTTTAATGTTACAATATTACTATTTGAAAATTTTGGTTATTTGAATTTCTTTTAAAGAAATTCCAATCAACTTATTATAAGAAAATTTATATAAAATCTCATTTATATTAATTACTGATATTTTTTAAGATTGTAAGAATATAATAGTTTTAAAATGATGTCTTTTGATTAATTGATTGTGAGAAAGAGATAGTATATCAATTAAGTAGCAAAGTAATCAAATCTTATGTAGGCTTAAACTAGTGCTTAACTGAAACAAATTTACTTGAAGAGTTAATGTTAAATCGGTAGTAACTAAAAAATAATAATAAATACTTAAAGTCCTTGAAAACTTTCACAACACTTGCAAATGACAACATGTTTTTTTAAAGAAGTATTGTGATAAAACCAAAATATATTAATTAACTTACAAAGTTAAAAGTTTAATGTCAATTGGGAACTTCAGGGATTGGCAAAAATAAATACGTGGTAAAGAAAAAAAAAAACAAGGAAAAGAACTATGGAAAAAGAAACCAGTCTAGGATTCAAACTCCAACGCATTCACAAAAGGTTCTCATGCCCCTCTACAACTGGACCACATCCATTAATTGTTATTTTATATCACTTTTTTTTGTATATATTTTATTGTTTTCATACTTGTATTACAACCCCGAACTAAAATTTGAGACCCCGAAAACTTGGAGCCTGAACGGTCCCTGCTCCCGCTCCCCCTAATAGCAGCCCTAGTTAGACTAAAACCATTTGTTAAGTCAAAGGTTCCAAAACAGTGAGATCACATCAGATTAAATCCCACCTGAGAATTTCTTTTGATACAAATGTATCAAAGTGCAGGAGCTTCTCCCCACCTCACCTGCGGGAACTATCATCAATCGGACCGTTGCTAGACGTATTGGAAGAAGAACGGTGAAAGAAAAACATTCGAACCCTTCTCCTATGAGCTTGTAACAGTTGGAAGAGCAAAATGCCCAAGTCGGGTTTAAGCCCTTCTTGTTACTCTTTTACATATTGAACTCTTAACCTTTTTATTTTTAGAGCCTTGTTATACTGATTGAGCAAAAGCTGATGGTTTTATGGTTAAACGCACAACTCCATAAATGAAAGATAATTCTTTATTCCTTTATCTCATCCATTCTCGAATATTCTGAAATTTTGCATTATAAAACGTTAACATTGAGCAAAATCCATTTATGTAGGCGTTGCTTGTTTATTCATCTTAATACATGTCATACCTACAAATACCGACAGGACACGGAGACTTCTGTTACACACATCGTACAACACATTGCTAAGTACCTATGTAAACATCCAAGGCCTTTGTAGTTTCAGTCTCCAACTACAAACCCATGCCCAAGCATGTCTTATTGTTTTTTCTACACA
>CAOJBI012080903.1:0-10830 GCA_948277035.1 Euphorbia corollata
TGAAAAGTTGACGAAAATTAACCCGAAAGCTTATAACCGAAAGAGTAAGTTGATTTAAAACTCAAACCCGAGTTTAAAAACTTAAGTCCTATTGAAAACTTAGTTAAAAACGAGTAGAAATCGACGGAAATATCATAAAAAACATTTTTTTTTTATTTTTTTAATTAAAAATTTCCGTCCCTTCTTCTGCAACCTGGTGGGCTATTTATAGCCCACCAGATCAGTAACTGGCCGATCGGCCAGTTACTGGTTACGCAGTAACTGGCCGAATGGCCAGTTACTTAGTGGGGAGCTGCATAGCTCCGATGCAGTGCATGACACACGCAGCTGCATCGCGCTTGCGTTGCGCCTACGTCGTGTTTTTCCGAGTCTTTTCGACTGATTTCGATCCAACTTTATGAGCTCTGATTTGGCCCAAATTGGTCGACCCCGGACTTGGTCCGGACCGGAATTTTTCGGTGTTTTTAAATAGTGGTTCGGTGCCCCGTGAATAGTGATTTTACGAAAATTCGATTTATGCGCACGATTCGGCTCCGTTTTGGCTCTCGAAACCCTGGAAATGAAATAGGTAATTTGTCATCATTGGATATGGACGGACCGTGCTAACAATGCCTACCGCCCTTATTCTCCATTTGATTACTTCACTTTCATGTCAACATGGGACTAGCGAAGTCTTCTCGCGTTCTCTCAAGGTTTAGGGTAAACCTATGGAAAGTGTCAATGGTTCATATATGTTGGGCTTCGGTCTCAATCAAGGGTGCGAAATGGGTACCCTGTACCTTTGTGTATCAAAGTTTGATGGCCCAAAAATAAACCAAAGCAATTCTTTCCACATATAATATACTCAGGTACTATCATCCTACGCGAATTAAAGTCCTTTGTACGTTACGCAATGGGTGTGATCAAATCTGTACCCCAAGCCCTAAGCGAACTTGAGTGATACTTCACCAAAAGACACCTAACTTTGTTGAAGGGTGAAATATGCACGTGCAAATGCAACCCTAAAATTTTGCGTAATACCAATCTTATCATAAATGCCACAATTTTTGGTTTCCGAATAAAAGTTCATTATTATATCGAACATTAATTTTTATTAAAATATTGATTTTAATAAAAATACATCCCCAGCTGAGTCGCCACTGTAAGTAGGCGGTCCTTTTCGGAAGGTATTTGTGGAATGGGGTCGAACTGCGCAAGGCACGAATTCACCCGGGTTTTGTTTTATGGAAAGAAACAACTGGCGCTTGCTCTTTAGGGAATAAATTCATTTAAGAGAAATCATTTTCAATTTGATTTTCTAAAAAATAACGATAAAAATAGTAAATTAAGGTTAATACCCTATTTAACGGAAAAAGAGTCGCCACCCGGTTCAACTCCACCGGGAATTATGGTATACTTATCCATGATGAGATTTTTATACCTTGAAAATAAAGATTCTGAGTTTAGATATAATAGTTACTAATTTATTCAAAAATCGAGAATTCTGACTTGAATGATGATTTTGGCATTACAATGGCTTAATAAAACGATAAAATATAGCCAGAATTTCGGCAGAGTAACGACGCTACTTAGGGTTTTCCTAAGTTATTCGGACGGAGTTTCCCCTAATTCGGGATATCTGGTATTTACCTTTTCATGGTTCCAGGATGACGTGAGAGCCGGTACGGGACCCCAAGTTTGTCGTATATTTGTTGGAAAACTTTGAGAAAAGTTGAAAACAAAAGCAATTGAAAGTGTTTGTGATGGTTTGAAAGCGTTTTGACTCGAGTTATGGCTATAATCATGAGTAAAATTGATTTTGAATTAGTTTTGATGAGTTTAAGTCAAAAATTTCCGTGGGAAACTTGACTTAAATCGAAGCTCGAGAGATTTTGATTGAAGAAACTTAGATACGAGAGTTTTGACGCATTTAGAAGCAACTGGGGCGAAACCGGATAAAAAACTTGCCAAAATGGGAAGGGGGAAGCCCCCTTTTATAGTAATGAAGTAATTAGCCCGCGGGCTAATAACATAGGTAATTAGCCTGCTAGCTAATTACCTACCTAGGGGGTAGCCCATAGGTTCCCAGATTTTGGGGTAGGCTACCCCCCTAAGTAATTAGCTTGCGGGCTAATTACCTCTGGGGGTAGAATTCACCAAATCTGGGTAACCTAGGAGTAGGTTTAGGGTCCGGTTCGTCCGAGTTTTGATTTTTCGCGAGTTTTCGATCCGTTTAGCGACGGACTTTTCGAAATGCGATTTTCATTTTTAAAAAGTTGCGAATAAATAAATACGACAACTCGACTCCATTTGGCTCGTGTCGAATCCGTAATTTGAAATAGGTACATATCCTCATCAGGTCTGAGCGGACCATGCTAACACCACCATAATTTATTTTGCAAGTGAGACAACTTATTAACAAAGAAACCAAAAGGAGTGCCACTATAACGAATCCACCAACTCGAAGTAACCAAATCTCTATACTATGGATGGTCAATCCATATATTAAAAACCTAGAAAAGCCTAAAACCAAGTTCATCAAGAAAAATACACTTGATAACCATGCCAAGGTTCATTGGAGAATGCACGCATCAGAATTTTGCATGCTTGTGCATGAACACTTCATGCACCGTTGCTTCGTGACCGTACCGAGAGAAGGGCAAGCACAAAAGAAGAATGCTGCCATTGGTGAATACAGGGATGATGGCATCAGTGCTAAGGGTGTTTTGCCTGTATGCGCAAATGTCTGGCCGAGTTTAGGCATGCTGACGCAATTGGATTTGGGGATCTTATCGCTACTCTTGGACTTAACTATGAAGGGGGCTTGTGAGCGGGTGATCCTTTTCGAAAGGTGAGGATTTAAGGTTGAACTACGCAAGACGTGAATTCGCCCGGGTTTGGTTTTAAAGAAGAAGAGGCGTTTGCTATCTGGGGATAAATTTATTTAAGAAAAATCTCAACTTTCAGGTATAAAAATCCTACTACAGATCAGTATACCACAATTCCTGTTGGAGCTGAACCGGGTAGCGACTCTTTTTCCGTAAAATAGGGTTTTAACTCTATTTTACTATCTTTACCATTATTTTTAAGAAAATCAATTCAAAAATGATTTTTCTTGAATAAATTCATCCCCAAAGAGCACACGCCTCTTCTACTTTAAAACCAAACCCGGGCGAATTCACGCCTTGCTCAGTTCGACCTCAAATCCTCACCTTTTGAAAAGGACCACCCGCTCATAGTGGGGACTCTGCTGGGGAATGAATTTATTTTTATTAAAATCAATATTTTAATAAAAATCAATTTTTTGATATAATAATGAAATTTTGTTCAAAACCGAGAATTATGACATTTATGATAAGATTGCTATTACGCAAAATTTTAAGGTTGCATTTGCATGTGCATATTTCACCCTTCAGCAAATTAAGGTATCTTTTGGTGAAGTATCACTCAAGTTCGCTAAGGGCTTAGGGGTATGGATCTAATTTTCAGATTTTTATTTGGCGGATAAATACGACAACTCGGCTCTGTGTGGCTCATGTCATTCCCGTGATTCGAATTCGGTAAATTTCCTCTTCGGGTTGAGTGGACAGTGCTAACATTTTGCCCCTCGCGTACAAAAATTTTGATCTGAAGAGAAATTTCTTCGTACGCGATATGAGTACTGTGAACAAGCAAAACAAATACTTTTGTATATGATCGGTCACGGGGACATAAGAGCTAACATTCCTTGATCGATAATTTAGGAACAATAAAAATATTTACCTCTTCGATCAAGAATGTTAAACATGTTTATTTATAATCCTGCTGGGGAGAAAGTGTGAACAAAATTTTGTTGGGAAGTAAAGAAAATTTCGTTGGAGAAAAACAAGAAATGAAATTTTTAGAAAAGAGTTTTATGTCCCTACAAACTTGTAGTGTTTACAAAAAATTTGTCTTCCCATTGTAAAACAAGGTTTTGCATGATGAAGATGAAGAGTAAAGAGTCATACCTGCCACTACTGTTGGTCCTCTGTTTGGATTGTTGCTTTTGATGGATTTGTCAGTTGCACTGTTGACTTCGTTGATCAATTTTCTCTTCAAGGAGTCTGACACTATCAGCCGTATTGATCAAGTTTTCTTATCAAGGAGTTTAGTGTTGTCAACCGCATTGATCAGGTTTTCTCGTTGAGGAGTTCGACACTGTTAGCCGCATTGATCAGGTTTTCTCTTTGGGGAGTTTAGCACTGTTAGCCGGATTGATAAGGTTTTCTCATTGGGGAGTTCGGCACTATCAGTCGCATTGATCAGGTTTCCTCTTCAGGGAGTTCGGAACTGTTAGCTGCATTGATCAGGTTTTCTCATCGGGAAGAACTGTCAAATATGATGATCGATTCTTCTCATTTTGGAGGAAGATCGTCACTTTAGTCTTCTTATATAAGATGAAGGACTATCGATTATGATGATCAATTCTTCTCATCTTGGAGGAAGATCGTTAGTTTATAATGATTAGTCTTTCCGTTTGGAAGGAAAAACTGTCAGATTTTGTTGATCGGTCTTCTCATCTAGGAGTAATGACTGTCAGATTCATCTTGTGTAAATTGGCTGTTATCTGAACCTTTACCCATGAAGACTTTTGCAATTCAAGAATTAGTTGTTGAGTGGTTTTGGAGGTCATGTTATGCCCCTCAGATATTTTAGATGTTGAGAATCATCTTGCATTGGGTTGATTTTGGATAGCATTAAAGCTGATTTTGTGTTGTATCTTCTTTTGATTGTAGATTCTTATGGTTGACTTCGAAGTTGGTATTTGACTTCTTTATCTTTGTTTGTGGATGATTGAGGATTCATGCATGGCGGTAAGTCGCTTGCACCTGCAAATATATGAAATGCATATAATGCATGATGTATGATATTTGATGCTTATGCAATATGCATTGAGATTGACAGATGAAATCTGGCAACTACAGGAAGAGGTATGCTCATTCCATTCAACTTTTTTTATTTTCATCGTTGAGATGATGGATTGAATTTTCCATGGCAGCACTTGAGATTTCATTGCTTCATTCAGCTTTTGTTACTTTCATCACTATAGGGTTGGATATGATGTCCTTAAGCGAGAGTCCTAGCCTTAGGCTCTATAACTTTGACTTTTCAGTGTACTCGTAAGCAGCTCCGTATATTTTGATTGCCAAGTTGATCATGTATTTTCCTCTACTTGTTTGAACAACATAGTCCTTCAGGTCTGCCTCAGGTCTAATGAATTCCTGGTGGTAGAATATTGCCAAGATTTGGGTATGGTAAGTTTGTCCCTTAATGGCACTTGAGTTGGTAAATGCAGTTGCTTGGACTGACAAAGATGAACTTCTTTTGGTCGACTCTATAGATAGAATGGTCATCAGTAGGGATTCTCAAATACTTTGTGTGTTCTCAAGATGATGTCTTCAGATGTATGTAAGAGTATTATCATGAGACCATGTGGAATGAGCGAACCCTAACTCAGGAGAGATCTCTTACAATCTATTGAGATGTAACTCATGTAGCTTGGGTCAGAAAGATTCAAGGATTGGATGCTTCAAAGGATAGGTTGGTAGTGACTAGATGCTTCCATTCTTAGTAGCCAAGAACTAGCCATTGGGTACTAATCTATAGCGGCTCTAGAGGTCTAAGGATTTCAGTAGCCTTGATTATGCAAGTTGGCTTTCCTTTGTATGTTTACTCTTGTTGGGAGTTTTCCTTTGCGAGACTACCCAAGACATCTGTAGCTTTGTATATCTACCTATTGTTTCTCCAATGTTGGACGGTGATTCCCCAATTGCTTTAAGCCTAGCGAAAACTTTGGTTCATCTCTGTTCTGCCAGTAACGGAGTTAATACCACTAACCGCGATAGCAGGCTGCTGCTTCAAGTAAGTTTTGATAATGTTTCTTTTCATTTCAAAAGCAATTGCCTCGCAATTCATTCTTTTGAAGCTTTCACTGCGGGAAAATTGATCATTCTGTCAATTCCCGAAGAGGTTAACTACAGGCCAAATGATCACTGGGGAAGACGTTCTCTGATCAACATAAGAGATCATAGTCGTAAGCGCTTTACTTTGGAAGAGTGGCTTAATTTTATGACAACCCGTACTACTGAGGACATCCGCTAGATCTGCCCCTGGTGGATGATAACTCGCATGACTACTCATGTTGCCAAGGACGGAGTGGTTCTGCTTGGATTTTTCGAGGTCATTTCGTATTCTCCTGGTCGGTTATGCATTTAGTATGGCTATCCAAAGCATTTCTCAGAGTCACTATGCTCTCTAGCTGATCCTGAGCTTACAAATCTGCAAAGATATAGTTATGAACAAAGATGGGCTAACCGTATCTAGGTTGCTATGAATTTAACAAGTTCTTTTGATATCAACCTCGATCCAGCTTATTGTACTTGGAATGCAAGATTTCATAGGCTAGCGACTTTCCCAAAGAGAGCGAATCAAACGAAACGCCTTCGTCATCGTCTTATTAGGAACTGAAGTTGTGACTGATCTAGCAGATGTTGTGAGTAATAAGGGCTCATGTCTTGAATTTCTTCTTTTCTTCTTTGCCTCTATCTTTTGACTCATGATGCGTTTATGTGCAATAAAACAAATTATGCTTCGTGAATGTATAGCTCATGAAATGATATCACATGTCCATTTAGTGCGCACACATAACATTTCATTTAATAACAATAATGTCTCAAAAGAAATTTTATTTAATCATAGAAGTCAATGGTATTAATTTCCAAATTATTATCCATCATCGTCTAAGATTTTTGAGAAGGATTTTACCAAAGACATTCTCTCTCTTTGTCACAATCTTAATTTTTTCCCAAGAACCCTCACTAGTTCTTAGCAAATTTTTATTTATTTTTGTTTTTCTTTCATTTGTGTTTTTTAAACAAATTATCATTTCAGCTTGTCTTGATTGATTAGGTTGACGAACTCATTTCTGTCCATGTCCATGATCTTCGCTGCCCCTTTGCTAAGGACTTTCTTCACCACATACGGGCCTTCCCAATTTGGCTTGAATTTGCCCCTGGCATTAGTGTGCATTTTCCGAGCTTGCTTTAAGACCAAGTCTCCGGTTTTCAGTGATAGAGTTTGCCATTTGACTTTGCGGTTGTATGCTCTAGCCATACACCACTGATACATTTGGAGACTGCTAAGTGCTGCTCAATGTTTTTCATCAATAACGTTTGACTTTTTGTATCTGGCTTTTCCCATTGACAATTTTGCTTCAAGAGCCACACGTAGAGGCTTAACCTCAATTTCTGCGGGGAGTACTGCTTCTACCCTACACACTAAAGAGAATGGAGTTTGCCCAGTAGGAGTTCATATGCTGGTCTGATATCCTCATAATGCAAGATGTAAATGGTTTGCCTAGTCTCTATAGTTGACTACCATTTTTTACAGGATTTTCTTGATTGACTTGTTAGCTGCTTCTACTGCACTGTTGGCCTGTGATATATAAAGTGATGAGCAATGATGCTCAGTACCATATTTTTCCATCAGATAAGTAGTATCACCTTGGAACTATACCCTATTATCTGTGACTACATTATGTGGGATGTCAAATCTTGCAATGATGTGTTTCTCGATGAACTGAGCCATTTTCTTGGCTGTGATGCTTGCATAAGATTTTGTTTCAACTCACTTCGAGAAGTAGTCAATGGCCAAAACTATGAATCATGTTCATTCATTAATGAATGTCTTATTCTTCCAATAATGTCAATACCCCAAGCTGAAAATGACCAGGGAGTAGTTAAACCTTGTAGCTATGTCGGAGGAAGATGACTAATGTCTCCTTGAATTTGGCAGGTGTGACTTGACTTAGCTTCTTGTATGCAATCAGCCATCATGGTTAAGCGGAAGCAACCCATACATTGGATTTTCTTGGCCAACATTATCCCATTCATATGCTGACCACAATCTCCTGAATGTACTTCTTTCATCATTGCTGCGGCTTCTTGTTGTGTCAGGCAAATAGTAATCCATTGGATGATCTTTAGAATAGCTTTCCGTCTATCATACAGAATTGAACTGATAATCTTCTCAGTGTGTTTCTATCTGAATCTGTGGCTCCTTTGGGGTAACTCTCATCTCTCAGATCCTTAGCGATATCAATATACCACAGTCCTTCCAACTTATCTTCAGTTTCTATTAATGAGACATAGAATGGAGCTTTCGTTGTTTATAAAATGAGAGGCTTCATTGGTCGAGCTTGAGGTCCTTCCCTCATGGATGCCAAGGTTGCTAGTGCATCTACCATCTGATTCTCTTCTCTAAGAAAGTAGTGAAAATCACATTCACTAAACATCGATGCTTTTCTCCACACAGGTTTTATGTAAGGCATGAGAAATTCTTCTTTTAATTCCCATCCCTCTGTGATATGCTTTATCACCAAATCGGAATCATTAATGACTTTAATTTTATCTACCTTCAGATTTATTGGAGGTGTCATACCGAATAGACATGCTTCATATTCTGCCCCGTCATTGGTAATAACAAACTCTAATCGTTTAGATAGCAGTATTATTCCTCATGGTGGTGAGATTATGATGACTCCCAAACTTGCGCCCTTTTTGTTCACAGCTCCGTAAAAGTACATCTCCCATTTTCTTGAATCTTTTGACACAACAGCCAATTGTTCATCTGGGAATTCTAAGCTTTCAATGTACTCAGTTTCCAATGGTTGACTTGCTAGGAATTCAGCTACCCTTCCTTTGATAACTTTCTTAGCCTCATATTCAATGTCAAATTCAGAAAGTAATAATAACCATCTGAATACTTTTTCCTGTCAAGGAAGGTGTTTGATAAGGTACTTCATTGGGTCTACTTTGGCCACAGCTTGTATCCGATAGGATTGGAAATAATGCCGAAGCTTTTTTTTTTATCAACCATACCATGGCGGTACATGTGTTTTCCACTTTTGTGTAGTAGGATTCATAATTTGAGCAACTTCTTGCTGAGGTAGCAGATAACATGCTCCCTCTTGTCATCATGTTCTTGTACCAGCATTGCCCCTACTGAGGTTTCTTCAATTGCCAAACACAGAATTAAAGGTTTCCTCGGAATGAGGGGCTTTAAAACTGGTGGACTGGCCAGGTAAGCTTTAATTTTGTCTAAAGCTTCTTGACACTATTCATTCCATTCAATAGGTTGCTATTTCTTGAGAAGTTTGAAAATGGGTTCATATATAGTAGTCAACCATGCTATAAAGTAACTGACATACTGAAGTGAACCTAAGAAGCTTCTGACCTTCTTCTCAGTTTTGGGGGCTGGCATTTCTTGTATGGCCTTGATCTTATTAGGGTCATACCAAACATGCATTTCTTTGGATTGAGGAACTCGATTCTGGTAAAAAATCTATTTAGTGCATCGAGGTGCTCTTCAGGGGTACTGGATTTGACTAGCATGTCATCTACGTATAATTTTACCTCTTTGTGGATCAAGTCATGAAGTAGAGTAGTGACAACTCGTTGGTAAGTTGTCCCATCATTCTTTAGTCCAAATGGCATAACCCGGTAGCAATACATGCCCTATTCTATGTCTTGAACTTATCTATCATATTCATTAATTTCCAACTGTAGCTCGAGAAACCGTCCATGAAAGAATACATAGCAGCCCTTACTGCACTATGTGGGAGTGGGAAATCATCTTTTGGTGTGGCCTTATTCAAATCACGAAAATCAACACATACCCTAACTCTACCATCTTTCTTGGCTACAGGAACCACGTTTGCAAGCTATGTAGGGTATTCAACTACCTCCAAGAATTTGGCTTTGATTTGTTTTGAAATTTCTTCCTTAACTTTCTCGGCCCATTCGGGACACAAACGTCTCATCTTTTGTTTGACATGATTGATTTTAAGGTCAGTTGGTATTCTATGTTCATCTATGTGTCGATCAACACCAAGCATATCGTCATACGACCAAGCAAAAGCTGTAACGTGCTCTTTTAATACTTTTACTAACTCTCTCTCTCTCTTGTTCGATGGATAATTGATTGGAAATTAATAACATTTTAGGATTTTCTTTCGTGTTTAAATTTATTTCTTTAGTGACATCATTTTTAATGCTGAAAATGCTAGATGTATGTTATAGTGGATGCATGAAATCATGGTTAGAAACACAATCCAAATAAGCAAAGTTTCCACTTTTATTGAATGCATTAAAAGCTACATTATTCATTTAAAAAACATCAGACAAGGAAATAAAGAACTCATCCTCTTCTATTAGAGTTGGCCCTTCTTCTACGATTATCATACTTGCGGATGCTTGCTCGACAATCTCCTCATCATCATCCTCATCAATCTCCATTTTTACCTTCCCTTTATCCGCTTGGTCCAGTTGTAGCTCAGTTTTTTCAACAAGATTCAGCTGGTTCTTGAGTCTTTTTGCAAGTATTCTAAAAAGTTTCTCCTCTTGAGGCGATACATCAAGACTTCTCTTAACCCTCTTTTCGTCACCTTGTATTGGACGGTTGACTTCTCCAATGATCTTGCTAGTGTCCATGTTGAAACGATTCATTGTATGTTCCATTACTTCCCTGCTTATGATCATGTCAGTAACTGGTCCCACTTCGTGTTTACTGAAATCCACAACATTTGAGAAGATCTCAAATCCAGGCTGAGTTTGAGATATGTGGGTAACAGGTTCCGGCGTTGTGAGCGGGCGGGAACTTCTCGCGCGGGGCGGAAAAGCATCTTGCTTTGTTGAACTGGGTCGAGCGGCGCGGGGCGCGAATTCGCCCGGGTTCTGCTTTTGAGGGATGAGTCTTTACGATCTTTGGGGGATGATTTTTATTAAAGAGAAAACCATTTTCAATTCGATTTCCTTTTTAAGAAAATAATAA
>CAOJBI012081753.1:0-13603 GCA_948277035.1 Euphorbia corollata
GTAGGCTTAGGGAGTAAAATCAGGATAAATATTAATATATCATTTTATTATGGAATCTTCAATTTCACATTTATTTTTCTTGTTTGTTTTACTAAAAACAATTTAAAACTCGATAAAGTGAGGCAAAACTTTTGCATGACATGAGTAACGAGGACTTAATTAGTTAAATACCAAAAAAAAATATTAAATACAAACAAAACACCAAAGACTCTTTTCTTCGTTTGGACTAAGCTGTTAAAAGCATGTGTTTGTTAATGGATTTTTCCATTTCCCAATGTAGCATTAGAATCTACAAGTTTCCACATTACTTTTCAATTTTACTCTAATCATAATATTTTGTTGAGGACTTAACAATTTTTCATATTTTTCTCAACAATTAACTCAAATGCATATTTATAGATACTAAATTATTAAATTATCATATTATATGAAAATAAATAAAAAAATTTATACAGTCCAAAATTGTGCATAATCAACTTGTGAATTATTATTTTGGTACTTTTTTTCAGGATTTTTAATAATTTCTATCTGCTTTTAATTAAAATAATCCTTTAACATCAATTGGACTTTGTCCAAATGATACGTTTTTAAATTTTTAAATTGAATAAAAATATCAGGTTCAAATCCTCACAATTGTCCATTATTTCTAAAAATATAATAATTTCATATACTAAAATTGGATAAATTTGATATCTAACGGACTATTTCACAAGACACACAAAAAAAACATATTTTAATTATATAACATAATCCAACAAAAATTCTGCGTCTATTTTACTGCGTTTACCAATTAAGCTCAGAATGCATTTTAGTCAATTTGGTAATAGTAGTGAGGCAAAAATTATTGGTTATAAAATAGAATCTGCAGATGTCTTTCGAATAAGTGGGATTTACTAAAAAGCTTTTTCTTTTTAATGTTGAATTATGTGCAAACAAAAACCGTTTCACACTTCTTTTGCAATACACATTTGTTTCTTTTCTTGATATTGTAATTCTAAATTGGAGCATGTTTATTAAAAAGTTTAATTTAATAACAGTCATACAATTTTTAGATAATCGATTAGACAATGGTTTTACATTATTTCGTAATATGACATAATAAATGTTGAACATTGTTTATTGACCGAATGCATAATTTACCCTTTAAATTTATCCCCATAAAACATTTGTTTCTTTTATTGATATTGTAATTCTAAATTGGAGCATGTTTATTAAAAAGTTTAATTTAATAACCGTCATACAATTTTTTGATAATCGATTAGACAATGGTTTTACATTATTTCGTATATGATATGGCATAATAAATGTTGAACATTGTTTATTGACCGAATGCATAGTTTACCCCTTAAACTTATCCTCATAAATCAAGTGCTTCATGAACTTTGAAAAACACCAGGTTGCCCTCCTAAACTTGCAAAAATGCACCAGTTAACCCCCTTAACTTGTAAAAAAACATCAATTTACTCTTGATTGCCACTTGTCAACTTCTGGTAGAGAAAGAAAAATGAAAATTTTGAAAAGTCAAACCAACCAGAATGTAATACGTAGCATCCAGGGGGCATATTGATGCTTTTTTACAAGTTGAGGGGGGTAACCATGTGCTTTTCAAAGTTCAGAGGGGCATTTGATTTTTGGGAACAAATTTAGGGGGTAAACTATGCATTAGGCCTTGTTTATTTGATAATTTATCTTAAATGCTAACTCATCGAATTAATTAATATTTTAATGTTAAACAGTAAAACACTTTATTTAATTTGTAATTAAATCTTTTTAATTATACAATTCTAAATATTTTTTTTAATTTTAAAACAATTAACATGTCACTAATTTAAATTTTTATTTCACATATAACGTAATTTTATTATCCACAATATATTAAAAATACTCTTAATAATGCATTTGTTGCACACCAAATTGATGAAGTCAAAGTCAACTCTGCACAAAGACTAATAATGCCATCATTTCCTATCTGATTACAACTTTCTCTAAACTACTGTTGTTGTTGTTATTTCGATTGGAGTATTGGTATTTTTATGACTCAATATAATGATGAAAAAATTGGTGAAGATGGGTTTGGATTAGATCATATAGACCATTGGTAAATTCAAATACTTTTATCGGTAGAACGTTCGCCAGAGCAAACAGTATAAACTAAGAAGAGCAATGATCCAAGTCTCCAATTCCAACAATAACTAATTTATCTATTAACCAAAATACCACTGAATTATAAAAAATATTATCCCACCCTATCCGAACGTGAACTCGAACACGTGATCTCTATCATCACAGTTTAATGTCTTAATCAATTAGGCTAGTTAAGACATTTGCCACAAGTGTATGTTTTTAGGGCAAATTTAGAAAAAGTACCTTGTGATTTAAGTCATTTTCAAATGAGGGTTTGTAGTTTTATAGGTCATGAAAAAGGGTCTGAGATTTCACGACGTAAGTAAATAAAAGAAATTTTCTTAGCACCGTCAATTTTGATAATGTGGCAAATGACAATTCAGGAAAAACCCAACTTTTCCATCTCTTACTCTTCTAAGCCCTAATTCCGAATTCACCCATCAAAACCTTACAAAGACTCCATTTAAAAAAATATAGGGATCGTTTGGTTGGCGGAATGCTATTCCGCGGAATAGGAGATAAACGAATGAAAAAAGATTAGAATTGGTAGAGCATTTGTATAGAATCCTTAAAACGGACGTAATAGCTATTCCTAGCTATCATACATGTCATGGAATAGCTATTCCTCCTCTCGGTAAGGAATAGTTATTCCATGAAATGTATGATAGCTAGGAATAGTTATTCCATCCGTTTTAAGGATTCTATGTAATACTCTACATTTTTCCATTCATTTTTCTCCTATCCCACGGAATAGCCATTCCGCCAACCAAACGAATCCTCGGAGGATCAAATTTAAGATCAGTTCTTCAAAATCAAAATTCAGAAATCTAAAATATCACTGTCATTTATTTAGGGCAACTTTCAATTGGTGTAAGCACATTTCAAGTAATCAAATGAACTAAGAGAGAAAATAAACAAATCAAACTGAAAACCCACCTCTCCTCATCAAATAATCATTTATCAAAAGTTCTTTCCGGCCTTTCTTACCTCTAACACCATGGATAATCACTCAAAGATCACCAACTACAGATATCTAAGAAAATTCACTATGCAGCAGCAATTCTGCCAACCAACCCAAACCACAAAGAGCACAACTAAACTAAATGTTGTTTTCTTTATGTAGAAAAAAAGTAAACAAATTACAAATTCTACTCCTTTGAAACTCGCAAAATATACAGAAACAACATATGAAAGAACCCAGCGAAAAAGCCTCAAGTTTCTGATGTGATTCTAAGAGCCTTAGTCTTGAACCGGTACCTGGGAGCTCGAGGGATAACCTGGCTAGGACCCATATGGAATTGACCGGTACTATCAGTTAGAGGCGGTCCATCGTCGTAAACATAACCCACAAGCCGTCCGCAACTATTGCAGATAATCTTCGTCCTCTTCCTTTGAATTCCCCAATAATCGAGAGTCTCAAAGAAAGGTCTGAACTTGTCCTCTTTCTCGAACCTGAATTTGGTAGAATCAATTGAAGCGAAAGAAAGCGTACCCTTATTTCCCGCCTCGAAGTAGAAGTCCGGCGGATAGAGAGAGGATGTGCTTAAATTGAGATTGGCACCGCATTCGATGCAGGTGTATATTGAAGCCATGTTAGGGTTTGTGGTCGATGAATTGGGTTTGGAAATAGAGGAGGAAGATGGGCATTTATAAAAGGTGATTGACGAGATTAGCAAAGCGGTGATCACTTCGTCATCGTTGAAATTTCAAAAACGCGTTGAATAGAAGGTTCCATCGAAAACTATGTATTCATTTGAGCTATTCAGGTTGCCGGCGCTTTCGGAAGCGTTTGCCGTTGGCTATATTGAAAGCCTTTGTTTGGGAGGAAGGTTTTCAACGGACATGAAAGGATTGAATTTGAAATTGGTGAATTTGGATGGTGGGTGGGTTATGGACATACGGATTTTAAAAAGCCAGTTTATGATTCTACCAAATTCACCAATTTGGTTTAATTCTTATCAATTGTATCAATGTTCCTGTGTAGGGTATATTTGTAATTATATTTTTATTTTTTTAATATTTACAAGTATTTTCGACATATTTTTATTTGGGTTTAAGTAAATTCAAAGTTTTTCCTCTTTCGGTAAATGTATTTTTATATCCTTTATAGACTAATTTCTTACTTCCAAACAACCTAATTTAAAAACTAATTCATTCCTACCAAATTTAATATTTCATTTTATTTTTTTTTTCTCTTCCCTTCCCTTTATTTGGAATTTACAAAGATAACCACTTTTTTGAAGTGTGTTATGTTAATTTTATCTTTTCAATTTCTTTGCTATACGCATTATCTGTTTAATCTCGTATATCAATTTCATTAACCAACTAATCTTTTTTAAAGGAACTACAATTTTTTTTTACTACAATTTTGGTACCACAATCCTTCTGGCAGTCAATTTTTAATTATGTTTTTATATGAAAGCAGGTGGATTTAAAAAAACCCAGTTACTAAAACGGGAATAAGCACATTAGTATAATATTATAAAAAAAAATAAACTCAAGTACCTTGTAGTTTCATTCACTTTCAAGAAGAGGTTTGAGAAATATTTTATTTTATAGAAATGAGTATGTGGTTTTAAAAAATTCACAAAAAGGGATCTACAGAATAATGATGTTACATTGAATATTTTGAACAATTCAATATTATAATAACTTAACCTTATTATTTAAAAATTATACGTCCATATTGAGTAATTTTCAAAGATTATTTTAATTTTTTTAAGATTTTTAAAGTTCGTTATCATAATTTATTAAAAAGAATGCATTCACTATTCAAAAAATTTCAGATTCTAACACTATTGTATATTGTATATTTATAAACCATCCCGTAAAAATTCAGATAAAAACGAACAAGATTACCTATTTTGTGACATAATTTAATATTGATAATCATCTATTAATTTATAAATTTTTTGAAACCACGGATCCCTTTTTGCAAAAAAAAAAAATTCATTAAATCTCTTTTCAAAAATGATTAAAACCACAAGTTAATTTTTTTAAAGTTTGTCATATAAAAAAATATCCACTATACCATCTTCTCCCCCATTATTTCCTTTTCAAATCAAACCCTAAAACATTCTATAAAAAAAATCAAATCCTAAAGTTCCATTTCGAAAATAGTGTATACGACCTTCTTCTCACAAGTTATACGAATGTGTTTTGTTTACAAATCATCCGAATTAACTCAGTTTTTTTTATTTTTTTAATCCACTTGGTCTAACATAATATAAATATTGCCATGTGAATCTTACGTGGCATTGTAATTCCATCAAATAAAGGACTACTTGAGTAACGGATTGATAAATTGAACAAATAGCCCAAAAAACGGATAAGAGATGAGACAAATATAAGTCATGACCAAGAAAAGTGTTTGGGCCGTTTAGTTGCATTTGATTATTAATTCGTTTTTAGGGAAAAAAGATTATATCAAGGAGATAAGAGATGCTTAAACGCTTAATGCATCAAAACCCTGCTATTTCAAAATGAATAACACGAGCTATTAAATATGTTGTCTCGTTTATAATTTTAGACACAAGAGTAAGGCCGTGTTCTTTTCATCTTCAATTTGGTTCAGTTCAGTTCAGTTCATTTCAGTTCAGTTCAGTTAAGTTCAGTTCAGGTATGTGTAGTTATAAATTTACACTGAAATAAGTTCAGTTCAGTTCAGTTAAGTTCAGTTCAGTTAAGTTCAGTTCAGTTCAGTTAAATTCAGTTCAGTTAAGTTCAATTCAATTCAGGTTTCAGAAGTTGAAAAGAACAGGGCCTAAAACACATAAGACGAGAAGTCATGTATCATCCTTCTATAATCCAAAAATAAAAGAATCACAATAAAAAAATTATTGATTCAAAATTATATATAATTCAACTATTAAATTTATAAACTCATAACACAATATTTTAATATAATTTGAAAAATTAGAGATGGAATGACAACAAACTCATTAAAATTAACTTTAATAAAATTTCAAATAGTATATACTTTAGATACTATAATTTAAGTGTGTTTTTATTTAAAATAAATTTTATCTAGTTATTGACCGGTTAAACTGCTCCAGGTTAATGGTTCAACGAACCGGTTCAGTGAGTTTTTAGCAGGTTGGTAATATAGTGAGTTTTTAGCATGAATCTACTCATAATTGTCACCAGGTACGAACTTTCCCCGTCAAATCGGACGGAACAAGTTTAACAACACTAATTAATTCCATATTTATCAAATTCATGTATCAAGTCCACTTTGTTAAATGAATTTCAAAATAACACTAATTTCATAGTTATAAATAATTTTTGTTGTTACTATTTTATGCTATTGTTTTATTATAATGATTTGCAATCACAAAAATCACATGTTCAAACCTAAATTTGAGTGAAGTGGGAATTTTTTTAATAAAAGTTATAAGTAATCAGTATTTCATATTTATTACGAATATAAATTTTAAGAGTTTAAAAGTCGAACTTAAACCCTTTCAATCTATTTTGAGAGGTTTACTGTATATTTTGATTGTATAAAAATAGAGAAGTGTAGTATTTTATTTACAAACGAAATAAATAAACAATTAATAAATAAAGGCGGCACAAAATGCGCGTGAGGAGGGACTTCTTCGTCTATAAATAAGACCCTTGGGGTATCATTTTCCAATTAGTTTTGAGAGCTCTCCTCTCTCGCGCTTAGCGGTCTGTTGCCGATCTGCGGTGTTCAAAGGAGATAGCACACATAAACACCCAAATTGCCCTGCTCTTAACTTGTTTCATTTTAATCTGAACAATCGAAATAGCAAGATAATTGAATTTAATCCAAGCACCAAACTCAAAAAGTTAGGGCTTGGTTGTTTTCTGTCAAGATTTTAGTTGCATTTAACAATTAACAATGGATATGAGATTTCCTTACTCGCCAGCGGAGGTCGCCAAGGTCCGCATGGTGCAGTTTGGCATACTGGGCCCCGATGAGATTGTAAATTCTCATTTATCTTCTGCAATTCGTCCATTGTTTTTTTGCTTAATAAGGAGAGAAAAGCAGTTTTCTTCCAGAGAACCGTTTTTTTTTCAAAAAAAGTTGGATTTGCTTAGTTGCGGGGCTTTTGAATTCATTATGGCCTGATTAAAGTTAGAATTGAACAAAATGTGTGTATATATAAAACTGGATTATACGGCCTGTTTTGAACTTATTGTTCTGTTTCGGAACTTCACTACTTGTATCAGGCACGAACTTTTTCGTGCCAGATATTTGCTTGTTAATTTGGAATTATTGAATGTGTTTGTTTGTTACAGAGGCAAATGTCAGTTGTGCAAATTGAGTACTCTGAAACTACTGAGAGGGGGAAGCCAAAGCCAGGTGGTTTAAGTGATACCAGGCTGGGAACTATAGACAGAAAGCAAAAATGTGAAACTTGTTCGGGAAATATGGCTGAATGTCCTGGTCATTTTGGTCATCTGGAGCTGGCCAAGCCAATGTTCCATATAGGCTTTTTGAAGACAGTGCTTAGTATCATGCGATGTGTTTGTTTCAACTGTTCCAAGATATTGGCAGATGAGGTATTCCCTCTTTTTTGGATTGGTGTTGTTGTAGCTACATTTATATAATATTTGATTGGTACAATAATGGTCATATTGTGTTTGGGGTTGTGTTGTGCAGGAAGACCATAAGTTTAAGCAAGCCTTGAAAATAAAGAATCCCAAAAGCAGGCTTAAAAAGATTGTTGATGCGTGCAAGAATAAGACTACATGTGAAGGTGGTGATGATATTGATGTTCAAGGTCAAGATACTGTCAAAAAGAGTCGTGGTGGCTGCGGTGCTCTACAGCCTGAGCTGACCATTGAAGGTATGAAAACTATTGCCGAGTACAAGGCTCAAAGGTGGAAGAAAAGTGATGATCATGAACACCAACCTGAACCCATTGAAAGAAAGCAGACACTGACAGCAGAAAGGGTATTCAAAAGCAATAAACATCTTACATGAGATATCCTTTTCATGTGTGCGTGATGCTAATTGATGTTACTTATTTTTGCCCTAGGTTCTTGGTGTATTGAAAAGGATAAGCGACGAAGACTGTAAATTGTTAGGGTTTAACCCAAAGTATGCACGTCCTGAATGGATGATTCTTCAAGTCCTCCCAATTCCACCACCTCCTGTGAGGCCCTCTGTCATGATGGACACATACTCCAGGAGCGAGGCAATATTCTTTTTCCATATCATGAATTTGTAGTAACTCTTGTTATATATGCTTTCAATTCTGTACTGATTTGTTGTCTTTGTGATCCAGGATGATCTGACTCATCAATTAGCAACGATCATTAGACACAATGAGAATCTGAGAAAGCAGGAGAAAGGTGGGGCGCCTGCCCATATAATATCAGAGTTTGCTCAGTTGTTGCAGTTCCACTTGGCCACATATTTTGACAATGAGTTGCCTGGACAGCCAAGGGTATATATCTTAAAGTTTGAACACAGATTATATATAATGTCTCACCCATTACCGATAAATTTTTTCGATGTTGCAGGCTACACAAAGATCTGGAAGGCCTATCAAATCAATATGCAGTCGTCTGAAGGCTAAAGAAGGCAGGATTAGGGGCAATCTAATGGGAAAACGTGTGGATTTTTCGGCTCGTACAGTCATTACTCCTGATCCCACTATCAACATTGATGAATTGGGTGTGCCTTGGAGTATTGCGTTGAATCTCACTTATCCTGAGACTGTGACGCCATATAACATCGGAAGGTCAATAAGTTATCTTGCTTTGAGCTACTTGCTTCCATTTCAGTTCATTGTTTATGTTAAGTGAACCATTGTTTATAAAAACAGGTTAACGGAGCTTGTTGAGAATGGGCCTCATCCTCCACCTGGCAAAACGGGTGCAAAATATATCATAAGGGATGATGGCCAAAGATTAGACCTTCGTTATTTGAAGAAAAGCAGTGATCATCATTTGGAACTTGGTTACAAGGCATGCTATGATAGTTTCATAAGTTTTGGTTTTACTTTATGCACTTAGTTCTACTAACCGTTGGGTGGTGGTTTCAGGTGGAGAGGCATTTAATTGACGGCGACTTTGTGCTTTTCAATCGTCAACCGAGTTTGCATAAAATGTCAATTATGGGCCATAGAATCAAGATTATGCCATACTCAACGTTTCGTTTGAACTTGTCAGTGACATCACCGTATAATGCTGATTTTGATGGCGACGAAATGAACATGCATGTTCCCCAGTCATATGAAACCCGAGCAGAGGTATTGGAGCTCATGATGGTGCCTAAGTGCATTGTTTCTCCTCAATCAAACAGGCCAGTAATGGGAATTGTTCAAGATTCGCTTTTAGGATGTCGAAAAATCACCAAGAGAGATACCTTCATAGAGAAGGTAATGATTGGATATTGATATTTGGTTTCATTAGATTTTTATACGTTGTCTTGGCATATGTGAAAGAAGCATTGGTTTCTTCCAGGATGTTTTTATGAACATCTTGATGTGGTGGGAGGATTTTGATGGAAAAGTTCCTGCCCCTGCAATTTTGAAGCCACGTCCCCTTTGGACTGGAAAGCAAGTTTTCAGTCTTATCATTCCAAAGCAAATTAATCTCATTAGAACTGCTGCCTGGCACACGGATAGTGAAAGAGGAATTATTACTCCAGGTGACACTCTTGTACGAATTGAGAAAGGAGAATTACTCACTGGAACTCTTTGCAAGAAAACACTTGGCACTTCAACTGGAAGTCTTATACATGTCATTTGGTACAGATTTCTGACATTTTAGTAAAACGTGATGCATCTGTTTTGAGTTATAGAGAAACTTGGTGTAGTGCTTCATTAATATATAATGTTTTGTGCTTTTCAGGGAGGAAGTTGGTCCAGACGCAGCTCGCAAATTTTTAGGACACACCCAATGGCTTGTTAACTATTGGCTTCTGCAAAATGGTTTCAGCATTGGAATTGGAGATACAATTGCTGATGCTTCTACAATGGAGAAAATCAATGAAACAATTTCAAATGCAAAAAATATGGTGAAAGAACTTATCAGGAAAGCCCAAAACAAAGATCTAGAAGCTGAACCTGGACGAACTATGATGGAATCATTTGAAAACAAAGTGAACCAGGTACTTAAGATTAATTCCCATCAATTATTATCCTTTTGTTTTCTTCTTTTGCACTAACACAAGTCAACCTTGAAGGTTTTGAATCGAGCTCGCGATGATGCTGGAAACAGCGCGCAAAAAAGTTTATCTGAGAGTAACAATCTCAAGGCTATGGTCACAGCAGGATCGAAAGGAAGTTTCATCAACATATCTCAAATGACTGCTTGTGTTGGGCAGCAAAATATCGAGGGTAAGCGAATTCCATATGGGTTTATAGATCGGACATTGCCTCACTTCACCAAGGACGATTATGGGCCGGAAAGTCGTGGATTTGTCGAGAACTCTTATTTGCGTGGGTTGACCCCTCAAGAATTCTTTTTTCATGCTATGGGTGGTAGAGAAGGTCTTATCGATACTGCAGTGAAGACTTCTGAGACTGGGTATATACAGAGGCGGTTGGTTAAGGCCATGGAGGATATCATGGTTAAATATGATGGCACTGTTAGGAATTCACTTGGGGATGTCATTCAGTTCCTTTACGGGGAAGATGGTATGGATTCTGTCTGGATTGAATCACAGAAGCTAGATTCCTTAAAAATGAAGAAATTGGAGTTCGATAGGGTGTTCAGATATGAATTAGATGATGAACATTGGAATCCCACGTACATGATGCCAGAGAGCCTCGATGATTTGAAAAACATATGCGAATTGCGTGATGTTTTCGATGCTGAAGTTCAAAAACTTGAAGCAGATAGACTTCAACTTGGAACAGAGATAGCAACGACAGGCGATAGTTCTTGGCCATTGCCTGTTAATCTTATGAGGCTTATATGGAACGCACAGAAGACTTTCAAAGTTGATACAAGAAAACCCTCTGATATTCATCCTATGGAAGTGGTAGAAGCTGTTGATAAGCTACAAGAAAGGCTGAAAGTTGTTCCAGGAGACAATCCATTGAGTGTGGAAGCACAAAAGAACGCCACGCTTTTCTTTGGGATCTTCCTGCGTAGCACACTGGCAAGTAAGAGAGTTTTGCAAGAATACAGGCTAACTCGTGAAGCATTTGACTGGGTAATTGGTGAAATTGAATCGAGGTTTTTACAGTCATTGGTCGCACCTGGCGAGATGATTGGTTGTGTAGCGGCACAGTCTATTGGAGAGCCTGCTACCCAAATGACTCTCAATACTTTCCATTATGCTGGTGTTAGTGCTAAGAATGTGACACTTGGCGTTCCTAGGCTGAGGGAGATCATTAATGTAGCTAAAAAGATTAAAACTCCTTCACTTTCTGTCTACTTGGTGCCTGAATGTAGTCAAACGAAAGAGAGGGCTAAGAATGTTCAGTGTGCTTTGGAATATACAACGCTTCGAAGTGTTACCCAAGCGACAGAAGTATGGTATGATCCTGACCCCACCAGTACTATTATCAAAGAGGATGTTGATTTTGTGAGGTCATACTATGAGATGCCAGATGAAGAGGTGGCACCTGAAAAAATCTCGCCTTGGTTGCTTCGTATTGAGTTGAACCGTGAAATGATGGTAGATAAGAAGTTGAACATGGCTGACATTGCTGAGAAGATCAACCTTGAATTTGATGATGACTTGACTTGTATATTCAATGATGACAACGCTGAAAAACTTATACTCAGGATACGAATAATGAATGATGAAGCTCCTCCCAAAGATGAGTCAGCAGAGGATGATGTTTTCCTGAAAAAGATAGAGAGTAACATGCTGACTGAAATGGCGCTTCGAGGAATTCCGGATATTAACAAGGTGTTCATCAAACAAGGTAAAGTAAGCAAGTTTGATGACAAGGACGGGTTTAAGACAACTGAGGAGTGGATGCTCGATACAGAGGGCGTTAATCTTCTAGCTGTAATGTGCAATGAAAATGTCGATTGGAGGAGGACAACTAGCAATCACTTGATTGAAGTTATTGAAGTTCTGGGTATTGAGGCAGTGCGTCGTTCTTTGCTGGATGAGTTGAGGGTTGTTATCTCTTTCGATGGATCTTACGTGAATTACAGACATCTGGCTATACTCTGTGATACCATGACCTATCGAGGCCATTTAATGGCAATTACTCGGCATGGTATTAACAGGAATGATACAGGGCCATTGATGAGATGCTCGTTTGAAGAGACAGTGGATATTCTCCTTGATGCTGCTGTTTATGCTGAGTCAGATTACTTGAGAGGCGTGACTGAGAATATAATGCTGGGTCAGCTAGCACCAATTGGCACTGGAGAATTTGGGTTGTATCTCAACGATGAAATGCTGAAGAATAATGCCATTGAGCTTCAGTTGCCTAGCTACATGGATGGTGTTGAGTTTCCAGTTTCGGGAACTCCATGCCTCGAAAATAGGATGTCGCCAAATTACTTGGTAAGCCCGAATATACGCATGTCGCCAATGACAGATTCGCAGTTCTCTCCATATGTTGGACACGTGCCTTTCTCGTCTCCGAGGATTGGTCCTACATCAGGGTACAGCCCGTTGTCTCCTGTTTATAGTCTTAGTTCTCCTAGGTACAGTCCTACTTCTCCTGATTACAGCCCCGTATCACCAATTTATAGCCCTACTTCCCCTTTCTATAGCCCCAGAAGCCCTTCTTATACTCCGACAAGCCCATACCATTCCCCAACTCCCCTGACATACAGTCCTACATCTCCTAGCTACAACCCAGCATCACCAGCTTATAGCCCTAGTTCCCTTAGCTATAGCCCAACTTATTCGCCAACTTCCCCGAGATACAGTCCCTCATCTCCTAGCTACAGCCCAGCATCACCAACTTATAGCCCTAGTTCCCCTGGCTATTCGCCAACTTCTCCGAAATACAGTCCAACATCCCCGAGTTACAGCCCAGTTTCACCGATGTATAGCCCTACATCCCCCAGTTACAACCCAACTTCACCAAGCTATAGCCCCACTTCCCCTGCATACAGTCCTTCTTCGCCTTCCTCATACAGCCCAACTTCCCCAGGATACAGTCCAACATCTCCAAGCTATAGCCCAACCTCCCCAAGCTATAGCCCGACTTCACCAAGTTACAATCCTCAGTCAGCAAAATACAGTCCATCTCTGGCATCCTCGCCCAGCAGCCCGATATTGACAGCGCCCAATGCTTACAGTCCTACTTCTCCAAATTATAGGTAAACTATGAGTGCTTTGGTTTCTTATTTGGTAGTCTAAATTAAGTTTTCAAAATTCTGGGTATTGCATTTGATCTTAAATGTTTTATTGATATTCCCCTTGAAGCCCAACGTACAGTCCGAGCAGGTGAGTCATATTGTGCAACCATTTCTCGTCCCTTTATTTTCAAATTGTGTTGTTGAATAGTAACTCTTTATAGTTGTGCTATTGCATTAAGCTAGATATATCAGTGAATGTTTCTCACACGTTTTTTTT
>CAOJBI012082163.1:0-10267 GCA_948277035.1 Euphorbia corollata
GTCACTTGCTCTTGGGTTTTCATTTCTTTTCGGAGCCTTATTCAGGGATGCTTTCTCTGCTTTTAGAGGATCTGATGGGCGTCTCTTTCTCTAAGCTAGGTCTTGTCTAGCGTTTAGTTGCCTTTCTCTTTTTACCAAAAAAAAAAAAAGAAAAAAAAAGGTTTAACTAAGAAGAATGAGATGGTAAAAAGGCGGTTTGTTGAAAGTTGAAAGCTGAAATGAAAATATTTTTCGTTTTAGTTAAAGGTTGCTCATATTTTCACTATTTTTCATCTTGTAAACGTCATTTTACATGATTTATAGACATTAGTTGTTCAAGTGTTCTTCGTTAATGTTTAACGAATTCGAACCGAGTTTGAATTTTGGTCAAATCGAGTCCGAGCCATACTCAAGTTTGGTCAAACCAAACATAAGCAGAACTTAAGCAAGCTTTGTTTGATCCCGTTTAGCCGAGTTTTAGCTCGATATATTAATTAAATTTTTAACAAGTTTAAACCGATTTGTGAACTTAAAATTATGTTTTGATTACGTGAATAAAGTTGTTATCAATTTAAAACCTGTTTAATCTCTTAAAAGTATTCAAATTTTACGCTACATATATACATATTTATATTTGTTGTTCATAATATATTTATAATTTATATGATAATTACAGTATGCATATTTTAGATTTTTCACGATCCTTTTAACGAGGTTAATTATTCGCGAGTATTTTAAGAGTAGTTGGAAGCTTTCCAATCGACTACTTTATTATTAAACTCCATTCATTTATTAAAAACATATATTTTTATTTACTGTCAAACCTGGTTATTAACGAATCGAACTATTCACAGATAAATATGCTCGTTTGTAGCTCTAAATTCAAAAACATATAAACCAGCAAACGTGAATTTGACCAGTCGACTCGGATTGACTCACACGAGTTAACTCAGAGAACTCGTTCGATTTCGGATTGGGTTTCTGTTTGTCTCCTTGTAGGCGGTTATCTCCACCCATCAAAACCCCACCAATCTCCTTCCTTCTTCTCCCTCTTTCACTCTCTCCCTGCTTTCGGTTTCCAGAGAGGGAAGCGAATTCCTTCAAATGATTCTCTGGAATTTGATATACAATTAGGGATTGGATTTTATCGGTTGCCAAACAGGAATTGCTTTCGCCTATAAGATGTCTAATTTCGTTCTCCACACTGCTCAAATCCCATCCTCCACAACCACAAAGACCTTGCCATTGAAGCCTATTATTACGCCGGTTCCTCAACTATGTCCTCGACAGCAGTTACCGGCGGCTTCTAAGGTGCGGATGAATTTGGCTATTAAGTGCTCATCTTCCTCGATAGTCGATGGTGGCGACTCCGTTGCTACTCTGGAGCGGTGCTTTCTTGCGGCGGATGCTACGCCGGGGAATTTAAGTTCAGGTTCCAATAGGGAGTTTGGCCCTGTTATGAAGGGTAAATACGGTGCCTTTGGTGCTGTTACATTGGAAAAGGGGAAACTTGATTTAACGCAGAAGGAGTCTAAAGTTAGCCCTGAGGTGAATCAAAATTTCCTTCAATTCGACATTTTCTTGAGTAATAATAGTTTCCAAGAACCAAACTTTTCGCAGTCAATTATATAATTACTCGAGTTCTTTAGTTGTTTGTAGTGTGTCTTTGATCTGCTCCGTAATTTTCATCTTCTTTGCATCAGTCTTCTTATGCGAGATTGCAATAAGAAGTTTAATTCTGCAAGAGTTTTGCTTTTCGTTGAGTTATGGTACATGCCCTTTTTTTGCTCAAAAATTGGGAAATTATTAGTGATATGGTTATCAGTTGGACTGGTATCTAGAGATTTTCTTTTAGTCGTATTGACCCATTGCATTTATGAGAGACTTTGTATTAACTTCTCGCATTTCTGTCATGGACTATGTTTGAGTTGTTTTCGAGGATCAAGTGTTTTTGGGGACAGTATTATTGACTCATAGAATAGGGCGCACACGTTACTTATAGTGCTTTTGCATTTTAATTTCTTTGTTGAAACAAAAATCAAGTGTGCGAAGATAAGTTGGTATTATGATTGATGGAGATGGCAACTTTTGGTTATTTGGCGTAAGGCCACTCTGATCTCTGTGATGCAATACCATGCCAGATGTATTAAACTTAGAAGTTTCAGTTACATCCAATGGAGGTGTTTGATATATATCGTGGAAAGTTGGAGATAGTGATGACATGAATATCTGTAGATAAATGTTAGAGAAATCACTTTCTACATTTGCCTTTTCAATTGCATGTTAAAGTGTGAAGTTAAATCTAATCCTATGCTTAGTTAGCTTCTCTTTCATAACCCATATATTTGGTGAAAGAAAAATGTGGCATAGACGTGCCCTTCTAAAATGTTCATAGCCCATGTTTATTATTTGTTGTTGCATTTTGAATACTGGCTCTCCCTTCTGCATATTAGTTAACAATTGCCATTAACTTTTACCGCTGTTGTGCTTTTGCCTGCATGCTTTTAGCTTTTTAAGCATCAAAAGGTAAAGAAGAAAGAATTTACTTTCCACTTAGTAAGTTAGTACTCATACTGTTGGCCTCATTCACTTCTCCTTCCTATTCGATTCACTTGAATTTTTAGTTACATAGTTAGATTGGCATTTTATCTCCTTGAAGGTTGAAGGAGTTCTCTGTTGGGCCTTATTCTTATTCTTTTTAAAATTACAGGTTGCTCTTGGGGGAGGTGGTGGAGATATTGGCAAAAGGATCAATCATGGTGGAGGGGATGGAGGTGACGATGATGGTGATGACGACGACTATTTTGATGACTTTGATGATGGTGATGAGGGAGATGAAGGTGGGCTTTTCAGGAGAAGAAAAGTGTTTGAAGAGGTTTGACGTTCAGTATATGGTCAAGAGCCTCATCAATCTAATTATACAATGTTAATCTTATCTATATATTGATTATGTTTTTTGTTTTCTGTTGTCAGTTATTTGATAAGAAGTTTGTAGATGCTATTTTGAATGAGTGGCAGAAAACAATGATGGATTTACCTGCTGGATTGCGGCAAGCTTATGAGATGGTAAACTATTATGCTTATTATTGAATGTTACACTTATATAACAATTTTGCAATAAACACTTGAGTCTGATATTTCTTTCAGGGGTTGGTAAGCTCCGCTCAAATGGTAAAGTTCCTTTCAATAAATGCAAGACCGACCACTACTAGGTTTATCTCCAGAACACTTCCTCAAGCAATATCTAGGGCCTTCATTGGAAGGTAATACTCTATTTCTTGAAAATGATTATTTGGAACCTTTCATATTAACAAGGACGGTGAATGAAGTTCAGCCTTTTCTTCCAATTGTTATTGAAATATAGTAAAGTGCATGTAGATGATTTGGGAAAACTCTGTCAATAATTGCCAAAATAGACTGTGTTTCTGTTGGAACTGTGAACTCTATTTTATTTCTTAGTGAAATGCTTCAAGTTCAAATTTGTGATACTATGCGGCATAAAATTGAACTTAAATTTTTGTTCTTGTTGGTTTTCTTTTTGAAATGGTGTTTCCTTGCCGGCTTGCCCTCTAGAAAGCTGCACAATCATATATTTTTATTTAGTTGTCCATAGCATAGTTATTAGGGTGAATTAAAATCCACCTTGAATTAGACCCTGTTCTCTTGGACTTTAAATAAGCTCAGTTAGGTTTAGTTCAACTCAGCTGTCACAATTCTAACATTGCATTTGCTCTAAATTTGAATTATACGTGCTTGGTTGATATGATTTTCTTAAAAACTTGTATTTCTTGACTAAAATTCAATATCTTAAATTTAACATGCTAAATGTTTTATTTTTATGATTTTATGAACTGAACTGAATCATGTTATTTGATTCGCAGTTCACAAAATATATATTATGATTCATGATTCACAAAATTAAGATTCCGATTATCAATTCAACTACGCCCCTAAGGTGTCTGATAGAGAATGGGCCAAGTGGTTTAGAATTTGGCCCATGACTCATTTATTCAATTCGTTCTTGTGTGGCAGCGGGACATAATGCTTATGTAATTAGCTGTGATTGGGGCGTATTTCAATTATTTGTTTTTAAGAACCTTGTAGACTGGTATTAGGTCTTTCTGATTTTAATATAATCATGTTCAACAGGATGATTGCAGATCCTGCCTTCTTGTATAGACTACTTTTGGAACAGGCTGCTACAATTGGTTGCTCTGTTTTGTGGGAGGTTAAAAATCGCAAGGATAGGTATTCTCGTTTCCTTACATGTCAGCAGAACTTCATTAAATTTGTAATGCCAAGAACTAACAATTAATTTATCTGTACTTCCAGAATTAAACAAGAATGGGATCTGGCCCTTGTGAATGTACTTACAGCCTCTGCTTGTAATGCCATTGTTGTCTGGTCACTGGCTCCTTCTCGTTCATATGGAAACACATTCCGCTTTGATTTGCAAAACACACTGCAGAAGCTTCCAAACAACATATTTGAAATGAGCTATCCACTTAGAGAATTTGATTTGCAAAAGAGAGTCCATTCATTCTTCTACAAGGCTGCAGAATTATCAGTGGTTGGACTAACTGCCGGTGCAATTCAAGGTCAACTATCAAATATGTTGGCTGGTAAAAAGAAAGACAGGTAAGAATTGGTTCTGCATAACTCTTAATTCACAATCATCTGGTTCGAATGAGGATGTTTGAATTGGATTGGTAGGTTATCTGTTACCGTGCCACCTGTGAGTCACTATGCACGTGGATATGGCGCTTTTCTTGGACTGTATGCAAACGTGAGATATCAGCTATTATGTGGAGCTGATAGAGCATTATTGAGCCATTTCGATGTTATTGGAGTGGCTCTGGCGTTCACCACAGCTTTGAGGTTTGTTATTTTTTTTTTCGTGCACAACAAATATATTATTTATCGGGTATTTATATGCAAGTGACCTGTATTAATCATGAAATAAAGACCATTTTGGAGATGTTGGAATACCACATTGCTTGACTATAAGTATAAATGTTTCTTACATTGATGAAGCAATATTAACCTCAAACGGAACATTTTGGGTTATATGTGGATGCCTAGATTTATTAGAGTTAGGTGGATAAATGTTGGACTCCCTCATTGCTTGGCTATGAGCGTAAATGGGTCCCTCCTGGTGAACATGTCTATATTTATATTATATAGTAAGCAAGTTTGAGTGATTTTGGACCTGGATGTAAAATGCAGGATGTTGAATATGCAAATTGGCGAATCATCAAGGCTGGCTTGGATCGGGGCAGAAGCGGATCCTCTGGCTCATTCAGATAGCCTACTGAAGGCGTACAGCAGGCCAGTTGAGGATGTTGCGTCTTCTAAATGGTTTATATCAAAGAAAACTCTTGTTTCAGGTCTCGGTCTGCTCGGAATCAAACAAGGAAACATGGATGGGGAACCATCGGCTCCAAAAGCTCGGAGAAAGAGGGTGGTTCGTAAGAAGGTTGCTCCAAGTTCATCATAATAGGTAAATTGATGTAACTATAGTTTGATCATCCAATTTTGATATCCATTAGATGGTATAAACTTCTGCATCATTTCAGTTTGAGTCCAAAAACGGTAAAAGGGGGAGAAGTACATGTGCAATTCATTTCGTTCTTGTTTGCAATGCAGTGTTTCATGCACTGGTTATCGGCTGCAGAAGTTTAACTATAAGCTAACATTTTGTTTTGTTTTTCTTTTAGCTATTAATTATTAAATAAAATTTTTTCACCAATCCTGAAAACGTAACTCGTTTGTGTACGTAAGTAGCGACAAATGTCTTAATCTTTGAAATTGGATCGATCTCTCGAGGTTCATGGGTTCTTTTTCAGCATTCATACGGTTTAACAATGGAGGCCATGTCTAAGATTTGACAAATGATCAGGGAAACGCTTAATTTCAATGTTGTAAAGGCAATTCATACGGTACACATGTATCTAGATTTTGTTTGATATATTATTTTTTCAGGATAAACAATTGCTAAATAAAATAAAATCTGTGTTATATTTTTATGTATTTTACTTTTATTATACAGTCCATTATAATTATGCCTTTCTTTGTCAAAATGTGGTATTTTATGCATTTATAAGAAGGCCTTATACATAGTTTGCATTTAAATTTGATCGTTTTTCGTTTTACTGCCCTTAACTTTAATTTATCTCCACTAATATACAAAATTTGGTAAAAATGTTCCTAACCGCCTCTCATTATGATGATGACATGGCCGTGCATGACTTTTTATAAAACTGGCGGGTGAAGTGTTCGATTTCGTATTGTAGGTCATTAATTTCACATTCTCTTCAAAAGTCGAGATAATTATAGCATAAAACGTAATTTAACGTAAAAAAAATTGTTTGGTTGGCTAAAAAATATATAGAGAAAATAAGAAAAAGAATTTATTTTTTTCTATAAAAACATGAAAAATGAAACGAAAAGAATGAAGATGAAAACTGTAAATTGGATTTTTCTCGGAACAAATTATTTTCTAATATCGTTGATTGAATATCAAATTATCTTCATGTTAGTCATGTCATCACACGTGTCAATCATGTTTTGAATATTCGAACCTGATGTCAACAGGAGGGGGCTGTTATGTGAGTTTTTGACAAATTCGATGTGTTAGTAGAGGCAAACTAAAGTTAAGGGTGATAAAAAGAAAATATACGAAGTTTAGGATGACAAATTATGTATTAAGTCTTATAATCATTTGATGCTCTCTTTTTATCATGAAAAATGTCTAATAGTAAGTGAGAAGATAATTTTGTTATGGAAATTTTTTAAAGCTAAAAGGCAAACCTAAAGTTCTGAAAAAATATATATACAAATTGATAATAAATATATTATGATAAAAAATATATATAAAGATATAATATGTTATAAACCATAAAGACATAAATATGATTTTAGTAATGCATATCATCAAAATATATGGACATATATATTGTTTATCCTTGTTATTAGCTAGAATTACACTACAACTGATTGGCAAGCTTGGGCGGAGGCACGGGCTAGGTAGGCCGATGCCTCCATGTGTCGCGGGCCGAGAGTCTAGCATAGTAATAGGTCTGTGTGACGTTTTGAGGTTTTCTCATATGATCCCAAGACCATCCTTTTCTCCTACAGACATGTACTAGTCTAGCTTTGTTGAGGGGCTCGTCGGGATAGCGGCAACAATTATCGATCGATTGTACCATGTATTCTCGCATAAGCCTCCTTCATAGTTAAGACCAAGATTAATGACAAGCTTCCCAAATTCAATTGGGTCGGTATGTCTGAACTCGGCCAGACATATGCACATAAAAGCAGAACACCCTTAACGTTGATGCCACCATCCCTTTATTTACCAACGATAGGATTCTTCTTGTGTGCATGACCTCTTCTTAGAACGGTCATGCAACAATGGTGCATGAAGTGTACTTGCATAAGCATGCCTATGGATCGTCTCACGTTTGTATCCTCATTCACCACAAACGAAACCATTACTCCTTTCCCAACTAGGTATGCCGGCCACCAATCTCTTTCCTCGAGAGGAGTTCAACACTTACTTTCTTTCCCCAGTCTTCATCCTTTGCCTAATCATGACGTGCAACATTTCAATTGAATTCTCTACTTTCTCTCCAAATAGATGTGCACCGTTCCATTCCACTTACTCCAGCGGAATCCCCTTGGTTCTCCCTTTCCACTCAAGCGAAGCCATTAGCCTCTTTGCATTGCGTTGTGTAGTGTTCTTGCATCTTGATTTACAGCAATGAAAAGTACGCATACGAACAGCTCTGATACCATCTGTCACAAGCTAAGATTTTGACTACAATAATACATCGGTATGGCGCCTCGAGGTTCTCCTGCATGATCTCGAGACCAGCCTTCTCCATCGCGGACATGCACTGGTTTCGTCATGCTTTGGGCTCGTCTGGATAGAGGCAACGGCTATAGACCAGTTGTGACATGTATTCTCGCATAAGCCCCGGCCCCTCATAATTAAGTCCAAGATTAGTGACAAGTTCTCCAAAATCAAGCAGAGCACCCCTAGCATTGATGGCACCATATCTTTGTTTACTAATGGTAAAATTCTTCTTGTGTGCATGCCCTCTTCTTGGCACGGTTATGCAACAATGGTGCATGATGTGTACTTGCACAAGCATGCAATACTCCGATGTGTGACACATGTAACACCCTGTATGGAGTAACTAGCAATCATTGCCAACATCACTCCAATATTTTAAGCATAAGACAATTTTATTTGCCTTAATGCCAAAATGATCCATGTTGTTAGAGTTGAGGTGGAAAAAAACTAGTGCCCAAACATCATCATTTTAATTTTTTGGTGACCAGCAAACACAAAAATTTCATCTAAAAAGAAATAGCAGCAACTCAATGTCTATTTTCTCCACTTTCTTCTTTGTAACAACTATATTCTTTTTTTACATTCATTCCACTCTTTTTCTAATTTCTCATCTCAAATGTTTGAGTCTTACACCACCCTCACCTCTTCTCAGAGTTGATGTGTATCCGTCGCTAGAGGTTAATAAGCTTCTCATTCTATATGGATTAGTTTTCTTTCATATAAATTAATTTTGTAAAATTAGGTTTAGTCCTTATATCTCTCAATACATAGTATCATGTTAGTTTGTTTGAATAGAATGAAATTGACAACTTGTTTATTGTATGTATGTTTTGACTTTGCAATTATTGTAGCATGCTTTTGATTCAAATAGGGTTAACTTTTGAATTATAATTAGAATAAGGAAAATTGATTATTGAATTATGTTTTACTAGGGATTTAAGTTTTTGAATATAGATATTTTATTTAATTATGTTATTTTATAATAATTTATTTTTAAAAACATTAAAATACTAAAATTATTATCTATCATTTATTTATCTTTGATAATTAATTATACCTATTTGGGAGTGGGTTGTGATGATTTTGTTTTTAACAAAATACACTTTATTTGCTTTTTATCACCATTGGACTAATCATCACATCACTTGTCCAATGTTAATGATGAGCAAGATAACAAATTGAGTGTATCTCAATTGGTACCACTCTCAAAGAAGAAGTAGAAGGTCCTAAATTCAAAACTCAGCTTCTTCAAAAATCCATATTTTACAAAAAAAAAAATGATGAGCAAGATAGTAGAAACTTTGTTAAATCAAAGCAACCATAGAAAAACCGAGCCCATTTCATTTTTAACCAATGAAAAAATCTAATAATTTTTTTCCCATTATAATATGTTTTCTTTTTTGGAAAAGAAAGTTTACTTATTTAAGGAATAATATTTATAAAGCTAAAAATAATTTAGAGGACTATTATACTAGTTTTATCAAAACTAAACATCATTTATTGTTGCATAGTTCTCAGTCATTGGTTTTTATATTATGTATGGCACGTGGTGTACATTATATGTGTCAAATTAATAAAGGTATTTAATCTACTGAATTTATATATTGTGCTATAATAAGAATAAAGTATCCGTTGAATGTAAATCATAAACTGTCCCAAGTCTATTCTAATCATGGGAATTAATAAAGCATAGACTTGTATGACATGTAGCAACTAGTTGCTATGACACTTGATAAGTGGGTAATGAATATGCACGAGCACGTGTTGAGAACATAATGCTGGATTGATCCACATAGCAAAGTCACATGGTTGCATGTTATAGACATTTGCTGGATAAGTCTCAACCTTCTTCAGACTAGATTTCATTATATCATTAGCATAGAATTCGGTGCGTCGTTGTGTATACCTAACGACTTCTTAAAAGGAGGCAAGCGTGATACATTCGTAAACATGTATAATGATGATGTTGAAGTGATGAGATAGCCATTTGGTTGATAAGAGCATGAGCATCAGAAAATAAGTAGTTGACTTATTCCATAAATCATTTTATTCTATAACAAGAAATACGATAAATTATAGAAGAGGGTGACTGTCACCATGCATCTCATTCATTTTATAGATATCAAAGACCAAAGGATTTTGTGAGATAACTACTGGGTTCAATATCTTGTATAGATTATTGTAATCTATCCCAATTGGAACTGTAATGGTTTACTAGAACCCACTTACAATAAGTACATGAAAGGCGTACTCTCAACATAACCAAAAGGATCATGCACAATAACGACTGATGCATGATTATAAACTCTGTACATGCAATATACAGATGATAGATAAAGAATTAATTGGTTAATTAATAGACATGTTAGGTCAATATAATTAATCAATTTGTTGAGAGAATAAATGATAAATTAATTGGTTGACATAAAT
>CAOJBI012083750.1:0-27290 GCA_948277035.1 Euphorbia corollata
ATGTAGCTTGAAGCAAGTCTCCTTTGTATGCCTGGACTTTCCACGATAGTCACAATGTAGGTCTTCCTTGTTGATACTATCAGCCTTTGGTAGCTCTCGTGAGACAGAGAAACCAGATTTCTCCACCACTGGAGTATGAAGCATTAAACTTCTTCGGCTTTCTTCTTGGTTGAGCAAAAGAATAAGAAACCTCAAGAGAGGGAAAAAGACTTTTATCGAGAATTTGAATTCGAATTTGATCATATTCTGTGTTGAGGCCAGCTAAAAAGTCATATACTCGTTCCTTCTTAAGGAATTGTTGAATGAGTGTTGCATCATCAGGACACTTTGCTTGAAAATTTTGATAATAGTCAATCTCCTGCCATAGCCCACTCAGTTCGGAGTAGTATCCAATAATTGAAAGATCACCCTGCTTGGTATTGTGAATTCTATTCCGAATTTCAAAGAGTTGAGCATCATTTCCTTTCATAGAGTATGTATTTTTCGCAGCCTTCCAAATTTTCTCAGCAGTATCAAGCAACAAATATTGTTTAGCAATTTTTGTGTGCATTGTATTTAAAAGCCATGTCATGACAATGGAATTTTCTGAGTCCCATTGAGGATAGGTTGTATCAGTTTCAGCAGGAGGCTTCGACTTAACAAATAATAGACAAGCACGAGACCAAGCAAGATAGGTTCCACTTCCATCTAATTTAATTGAACTAATCTGAGATGCAACAATGTTTTCAACCATTTTTGAGTTTCCCATTACAATAAATAAATGGCAGTCGCAGAATCAAGGCTTCCAATAAAAAAAAAAAAAAGGAAACGTGTACTAAAGGGGTAAAAAATAGTCCCAAAAAACCAAAGCTTCCTTGAAAAACAAATGTGTATTGAGTTAAAAAGGGTCAATAACCAAATCTGCTTGGAGGTACCTGACGGACGAACAGATCAGAGACGAAACTCACGCCTGAGAAAGAACAGTCGCCGGGATTGGACCGAACACCAGACGAACAGATTACTGGTCTGAAGTCGACGCTGGAGAAGTAAAACCCGCCGGAAAAGAGCCGCACAGGCGCTCTCACGCGCCGGAGCGTGAATCTGCAGCGGAGGACAAGGACGGCGCGTGTAACGCACTCGCTCGGAGATAGATCACCGGATTTTCGGTGAGAGGTCGGAATTAATGTAATCTTTCCGTCTGTGGGGGTGGTGAGATAAGATTTGGGCTTTGGGATGGAAACAAAAAAGAGGAATGAGCTGCAGAGGGAATTTTCTCAACCTCAAAATGCAGCCAAGGCTACTGATACCATGAAGATTTTGAAGAGTGTATCAATCCCATTTTCTCTTATTTCAGAATGAACAAACGATACATATATATACATATATACAGTAAAGGAAACCCATACAATAACAGACTGTATCTATACTATTACTATCTGTCAACAGATTGTTCCAGCTATTACAGCCTGTACCTACACTTATTGAAGCTCATCTGTAAGTCAATATTTGTAAGTCAACAAAAACTAACGTCTCATTAATATTAAAAAGTGAAAGGAAAGAGATTTAAATTTGACCATATTTATAGCAAATATAATATATAAATTATCTCATTTATGATAACTGAAAGCTTAAAAGGAATTAAATCTCATTTGTTAACATTGAAAGTTTAAAAAGGAAGGAGAATATTCCATGTACTAGGAAAAAAAATTAATATCATTCATTAATATTAATAATTTGAAAGGAAAAAGATTTAAATTTGATCACATTTATAGCAGATATAATTTATATATCGTCTCATTTATGATTATTGAAAGCTTAAAAGGAATTAAATCTCATTTATTAGCATTGAAAGTTTAAAAAGGAAGGCCATGTGAATTTAAAATAGAGTTATTTTAAGTAACTTTTTCTTTTAATATTTTGATATAGGCTAAATTTTAAGGTGTTTTATGTTTTATATGCTGATGTGGCAGAATTTGAGGTGAAAAAGTGAGAATTTGGCAAAACAGGGTGCCTTACCAGAAAAGGCTCAACAAGGCACGCGCCTTGGCTGCGCATCTCATGATGGCGCGCCTCGCCTCATTTGAGGCGCAGGTCTGCGCCTTGGAGCCTAGGCGCGCCTTTGACTACTATTATCATTGGCAATAGGTGTGCTACTTATTTTCTGCAGAAAAATTTTTCAAGATAAAACTTTATGATTTTTCAGTTTATCCCGTCCAGTGGTTTTAATTCTTTTTTCTTTGAACATTTTAGCATAATCAACGAGAGTGAGAATTTCATCCAATTTAAGTAGTTTTTTACAAAAAATTTTGTGTTTCTACTTTCTAAATTGCACTGCTACTTGTATTTATTCGTGAAACGTGTATTGATTTTTCTACTATTAGTTTTCAACAAAAAGAAAAGGATTGAATAATATCTCTTGTCATTGGAAAGAAATTAACACCATATTTTTTATCAGTAGAACTAAAAAAACGGTTGAATCCTTTTTCTTGGAGGGGTACGCAATCTGCATGTGCTTATGGAAGCATTTACTTTTCTAATCCGCAAAGAGTTCGACAAGTCTTATGTTCTAGAGCATACATTTTTTAAAAATATACATTCCATTTGATCTTTGCAGTTGGATTGAAGGCTTATCTTTTTTATTTAATCATTTGAAGGAAGTAACTCATAATTCCACCAATGTTCTATTTCCGGCACTTTAAATCTAGTGCACTTTACAGCCTTAAATTAAGAAACGTCTTTAATTAATCAGGTTGAGATGGTTTGCTAACTTGTTTATTTGTTTTTGCGACTACTGCAGCCAAAAGATGGTGGAAATGGATGTTCAGGGTTGTTTACTATAGATGAAGAATATGTTGGTTTTCTTTTTGTTCTGAAGTTAAATGAGAGCACTTGGTTAAAATGCCAGGAAGATGACTTCTATGTCCCCCTTTCTAGTTCAAGTATTTTGCATGCTCAACCTCGCATTGAACAATCTGAAAGTGCTCTGGTATCTGGAAAATCTATGGAAGAAAATCAAGTAAACACTGCATATACGGATGGGATAGTAAATGAGATAAGAAATTTAGTTAATGGCATTCATTCTCAGAAGGGTCAGCAGACAAAATCAAAAGAAGTACAAGAAAGCATTCTTCAAGAAATTGAGAAGTTAGCTGCCGAGGCATACAGTATTTTCAGAAGTACAGTACCTTCTTTCAAAGAGGAAGCTGTTTTAGAACCTGTTCCAGTCAAAATCTGCTCAGGGACCGGTACAGGTTATGAAATATTGCTCCAAGGCTTTAACTGGGAATCTCATAAGTCTGGACGGTGGTACATGGAACTTAAAGAAAAAGCTAAAGAAATATCTTCAATGGGGTTTACTGTGATTTGGCTGCCCCCACCAACAGAGTCAGTATCACCTGAAGGATACATGCCCAAGGATTTGTATAATATGAATTCCAGGTAATTGGTATTAGTGTATTTTAGCTTGAGATTGTTAGAAACACACGAAGATGGTTATTCTTGGTCGTGGGTTAAATATTTAATAGATTTTGATGTAAACAGATATAATCTAAGGTAACCAATGATCTTCAGATTTGCCACGGAACTGTTATCTCTGACTTTCTTTGTGTTGTCATTTTTTAACCATAGCATAATGGCCATATTTTAAGAAAAGATTTTATTGGCTTATGACTGTGATGCATGTTTTCTTGCATTTGATAAAAAAAAGTACTAGTTTTGGTCATAAGATATTATCATCTACCATTCACTGCGAATAATTTTCAAGCAACTTCATGCACTTATGTCATCTTTTTTTGCGGGTAAAACTGCACTTATTTCTTTTTACACGTGAATGATGAGGCACATTGTGATAACCTTTTGACATTTTGGCGTGTATATCAGGTATGGAAACATTGATGAGCTCAAGCACCTTATAAAGAGTCTGCATGATGTGGGTATTAAAGTTCTTGGAGATGCTGTTTTGAATCACCGTTGTGCACACTTTCAGAATCAAAATGGTATTTGGAATATATTTGGTGGTCGCTTAAATTGGGATGATCGGGCTGTTGTTGCTGATGACCCGCATTTCCAGGTACCAGATTACATAGCTTTACAGTCACATGTCACGATGTTGGAGCCTTGATAGTGTTGCTATGATTGCCTATCTTCATGGAAACTTCCTGTTGAGTCAATATACTTCTTTCGATTAACGGGACGAAGGGGGGAGATATTACAGTTACAATATTTCTGCATGTCCTATGATACATATATTTAGTTTATGCATCTTTCTTGAGTAGGTGAAAGACAGTGCATTGTAGAGATAGTAAAAGAGAAGAATCCCCAGCTCGTTTGAATAGTCATGCATTTCATCCACTCAAGTTTTCTAAGAAATAAGATAATATTTTCATAACAAATATCTATTTATAGTGTGTCATTATTTCATAGTTTCTGCATTGCAGGGAAGAGGTAACAAGAGTAGTGGAGATAATTTTCATGCTGCCCCAAACATTGACCATTCACAGGACTTCGTCAGGAAGGATCTCAAAGAATGGTTATGCTGGCTAAGGTATGTTGATTTCTTCTAATCTGTGGCACCAAATATAATTCAGGATTACATTTTCTGTCATACAGTCTTACTGCCCTTTAGTATGATCCAATTCTAGTCAGGAAGTCTTATTGTGTTAGAATAAGTTATAAATCAGAAAGTACGTATAATATTATGAAATATATCCCATGTCACATGTGTATAGATCCACTGGGTGTATAGGACAAATGCATTACTTCACATTAAATCTTTGTTCATGGCAACAAGACCATTAGTTCTAAGCTTTGGATCACACAGTGTGGACCCTAATATGTATAATTGTTGTCCTGTTTTTCTGAGAGGTTCGTTATAATTTACACTTTGTTTCATTAATCAAATACTTGTCTAGAAAGTCTAAATTTGTATCAAATACAAACGTGCCAACTGCCAAGTACAAATGTAACTACTAACTTTCCTGCTGGAATCTGATATACAGGAACGAAATTGGGTATGATGGATGGAGGCTTGATTTTGTTAGAGGATTTTGGGGCGGTTATGTAAAGGACTACATGGATGCAAGTGAACCTTATTTTGCGGTTGGTGAGTACTGGGATTCCCTTAGTTATACATATGGAGAAATGGATCACAATCAAGATGCACATCGGCAGAGAATTGTTGATTGGATAAATGCTGCTGGTGGAAATGCTGGTGCATTTGACGTTACAACAAAAGGGATTTTTCATGCAGTAAGTGCTCACTTTAATTGCAGTTTTGAAATTACCTTTCTATCTTGAGTTAACCTAGAAAGGGCATGCCTTTGCAGGTCCAAGTGATGTAAGGATTAGGTTACTATTGAGCGTACTTGTACATAGTGCTTGGACCTCTTCTTTCACTATTTTACATATAGTTCGTTAATAGATTGCTTATTCATTTCTACTAACACACACGCGCGCTCACACTCAAGCATGTACCAGTGGGTGTGCACTCGAAAGCACACATGATTTGCATACTCTAACTATAGTAGTAGTTATTTACATCAGTTGACATCCATTTAAAATGACAATTTTTTATATGTCAATGGTAAATGATATCTTAAAAAATCTGAGAGGATTGGTTGGAAGGTGGAAGAGGACTAGGATGTTCCACCATGCTAACATTTCATCCAACAGCAATTTTATCGGACATCAACGATTGGAGTGATGAAAAAGGAAAAAAAAAAGTTTCAGTTTTATGATTAGCTGAATTTCTCTGGCATCCCCTTGGTTTGTTAAATCTGTGCAGTAAGCCTAATGAAATAATGAGTGAAGATTCTTCTTTTAGTTGTACTTGCTGATTAGTGCTTCAGAGAGCTGAGTATCGCTCAAAATGCACTTGATGAATAAAAATCATCATGTAAACTATATTTGCCAGTATGAATCTTCTGAAATTTAAGTTTCATAGAAATGTTTGCTACTGAAGCTCTGTGAGATTATACCCATGAAACTCATATTTGTCTTCCTATTGTACAAGTTCTTTTCCATTTGGTATCTTCAGATTGTTCCACATAGACTAGAAGTGGAGAATTTTTGTTTACAGCTTAAAAATAACTGTGTAGGCTCTCGAAAGGTGCGAGTATTGGCGATTATCAGACGAGAAAGGAAAGCCTCCAGGAGTTGTGGGGTGGTGGCCTTCTCGTGCCGTTACCTTCATAGAGAATCACGATACTGGCTCTACTCAGGTTTATAATTGTTGTAATTGTTCCACTGTTTATGAATTTCTGTTAGACTACTGTAAGTGAAATTATTCCACCGCTGAATACTGCACAAGTAGATTTCTCCTCTCTTTATACTGGGGTTGGATTGTTTTTTCTGTACGAAGAAACATAAATAGTAAAACATTGATCTAGTGTTTCTGTTGCTGATTAATGTTAATTTTCATGCTGGCTAATTTGTGTTCTCTTGCTACAGGGTCACTGGAGGTTTCCTAATGGAAAGGAAATGCAAGGATATGCGTATATCCTGACACATCCAGGGACACCTGCTGTGTTCTATGACCATGCCTTCTTCCATTATAAATCTGAGATTTCATCTCTAATTTCTATCAGAAACCGAAACAAAATTCACTGCCGGAGCCAAGTAAGCACAGATCTGAAAAACTCTTTCTTTTTTTGTGACAACATTATGGAGATGATGATGATATGGTTTTATTTTTCTAGCAAAGAACAGCGTAGACTCAATTTTCCTCACTCGTGGATTCCCATTTTTCAACAGAACACAAACCAACTCTTTGATGAATTATTGACGTAAGTGCGATATTTGGTTGTGTTAGGTGGTAATAACAAAGGCGGAAAGAGATGTGTATGCTGCCATCATCGAAGAGAAAGTGGCCATGAAAATTGGACCGGGTCATTATGAACCCCCAAGTGGACCTCAAAATTGGTCTTTGGCGCTTGAGGGAAGAGATTACAAGGTCTGGGAAGCATCATAATGCGCAGATATTGTGTCAATTTACAGGGTACGGTACATATATAATGTCAAAATCACTCTACTCGTTCTATTTATAAAACATATACAAGGAAGTTGGAAAAGGATGGTTTGCCCCTGTTTTCTAGTCGAAAATGCTTCTATCTATGATGATTGAAACAATCGAAGAAATTCGAGTATATTTAGAATTTCCCATCTTATTTTTTGCCTGGATTCTGCAGAAGTCTGCCTTCTGCTGCCTGCTTAGATGTTAACAGACCTAAATGATACTATCATTTGAATCCAATTTACGCTTAAATAAAATTAACCGGTATCTTGTTTTAACAACATTCCGGGTGTTTTATTTCTTGTTTTGTTTTTTGTGCTTAGTAAGGTATTAGCCTCTCAAGTTAATAGCAGTTATGGAGTATTTTGATGAAACAATAACAAACAACCATATTTATTGTAATTGTGAAGCAAATTCAATGGAAGTCTCCGCACAGTTGACGAAACTGTCTCATACACATGTAAATTCAACAGTTATAAAGAAGATCGTACATAAACAGATGATGCAAAATTGTGTGAATCATCCCATAGCAAACTTCTGAGTCCAGCTTCGAGCAGTAGATTCATACTTGAATTTATCAGTCTTGCACATATGTGCTATTTCAGGAACCAGAGGATCATCCGGGTTTGGATCTGTCAGCAGAGAACATATGGAAAGCAAAACCTGCATGAATCCGTATATTAGAAGCTGTTCAATACAGAGGCCTTCATTTTCTTACCAAGAACAGTCTGACAAATACCTTAGAAATGGTAAGTGCAGGACTCCATTGTTCCTTAAGTATGTCCAGGCAGATATTTCCATTGCTGTTGATGTTGGGATGGAAAACCTTAGTTCTGAAGGCAACCTGTAAGAAAAACCGAATTCCTTTTACAATAATTCTAGAAAAAGCAACAAAAGAGAAGAGATAGACTTTTGTACCTTTGGGGGTTTGAAAGGATAGTCAGGAGGGAAATGAATAGTTACAAGAAAAACACCACCAGCATATGGACTATCATTCGGGCCGATGATCGTAGCTTGCCAATGGAACATATCCTCAGCAGCAGGACCTGAAAAATTACGCATATAAATAAGAACATAAAACATCTCATACAATAACAAAGAAAATTTGTGCTTTTGTTTTTAATTTCACCTGCACTGCATGAAGTTGGAGGATCTCTTTGCAACTCTTTGAGCTCTTTCAGTATTCGCTTTGATGCCATTTAGTCAGCTTAATTTGGGCAATTATTATTATTTTATTTTTTTTGCAAAACAGATTTCTAGTTACAAAACCAGTGAAGAAAACCAAATACATCCTACAAAATAACAGGAGGAGGTCTATTTAATAGGGATTGGCTTAAGGTGCTGGAATTTCAATGATTCTTTTCAGATTCTGTTGGAAGTGGGTATAGTATAAATTCCAGGAAGGAGAAAAAACATTTTGCCTTTTCTCTGTGGATGGACTCTGTTGATGCCCTCCATCCAACTTGTGGGTGTTTCAGAGCTTCCACAACAACTGCCTTTTGTCTCTTGGACATCAAACGACTGATAAAATGATTGTTACGGCAACCACTGGGCTTGGTCTAGTAGCCAACATCTCTTGAAGAATTCAAGAAGTGTCGTGACGTGGGTTCAAATTTTACAATCAACCAAATTTGCCCCGTTTAACCAAAAAAAAAAAAGTTTGTTACGACTATTTAACAAATGGACAGTAAGTTGTCAGTTTAACAAAAAGTATCGGCAGCATCAGCAAACAACTAAAGAAAACGAGTCCCATCACGCAGCAATTCTGATGGGAAGAGTAGTTCTCATTTGCTTTTTTTTTTCAAAAAGAATATAAAATAAAATAAAAAACTAAAAGTTGGCATGGAAGACCATTCACTGATCTTGATAAAAAGAAAGGGAAATGATTCATCCTCATCATATTCAACGGCTTCTTTTTTATGGACGGTATACTTTACAGACAGGATTGATGCCTTGTTTGATTTGCCATTTTCTGCCCTCTGTATTTAATCTTGGTTTTATTTGACTTCAACTTGTTTTCTATAGTTTTTGATTTTTCCATTAGATAAACTGCGTCAAAATGAAATAAATGGTGACAAATTTAAAATACCAAAGTTGAATTTATAAATTATGCGAAAGAAATATCTTAGGTTTGAATTTTCTTTACACTCATCTCTATGAGAAAATTAGACGAACAAGTCAATTATTCCCTACCATTATACAATGAAATCAAATGAATATTTTTATTCTTTTTTAGTGGTAATTTCTTTATCAACGTTTCCTATAATTTTATTTACCAGTTATTTCAACAAAAGGTTGTGTGTTAATTCACTTTTTAAAAATCCCGGTCTAAAACCGTCCGTTACGGATTAAATTTTCTGTCCCAGTTACCATATTTCCCTACTCTGTCCCCCCTTTCAATATTTGTCACGTGGTTATTTTTAACATATGTGGCAATAGACTAATTAATTTAAAATTTTAATTAAATAAAAAAAGGAAAAAAATAGATACATGATAAAAATTAAATGAGAGATAGGGTTGGGAAGAGTGATGGGAACAATAGATTTTCTTCCATCCACTGCATATGTGTTATTTTCAGAGTTATCGCGCTATTTTATGTTATCTTATGACACGCTTCATCATTATACTTCCTATCAATTTTAAATTGTCTCAAATTGGAGAACAAAATGTGGTTTCTCGAACTAGTCTTAATTGAAATGGGATAGAGGAGGAGGCAATGTATATATATATATATATATATGTTTTCATCTTCAACTTGCTTAGTTGACCTACACTATTGGTACTGATAAGACTCTAATTTCACCGCTCCGCACGTGGGGTTCCCATATTAATTTATTGTTGCAATTTCAAATTAACTTGTATAAGAGTTCCTTCTCGTCGTATAGCCTTCTACTCTACAAGTTGGCAGAAGTTTGGTATTGTCATTTGGTTTTGTTTAGTGTAAACTTGTTCATTATATAGATTTCATCATTGTCATTTTACTCATATAATAACATAGTTTCTCTGTACTGAGATTTTACTTGATAAAGTGCATACCGTTCCCATTTGGACAGGTGTAACAAATCTATCTCATCATTCGTTGACTCTGCGAATATAGTAGTTGCCATGGCAGTGAAGGAGCCTTCTGATAAACGTGAGCCCCAACCTTTTTATCTGAAACCAAGCCCATGAATTCTTCTCAAGCTCTAAACAAGGAAGACTCAGATCTTGAGGGATTGCATATTATTGTCCTAAAATTCCTAACCATACAAGTGCTGCATCAATTACATATTTTTTTCAATTTTGCCAACCTTCTATTTGATGGTGCAAGTGACTATTTCCTAACCAAAATCTTACTTTGCCTTATGATTTTTTGCAAGTCCATGATCAATGTTTTGAGTTGTTTTTTTTTTTATTTTAATGATCTGTTATATTTTGATAATTAGGCTTTTCCGATCGGTGTATAATCCATTTTTTTAAAAGTAAATGAATTATATCTTAAATATTTGTTATATATATATATTAACATGGAGAAATGCTAGTGAAAGTAGCATTAGGCTATTAGCATTAGTAAGTGGGAAAACAGGGATCGCATAGGGAAAATCGGCAAGAGTGACATATTCCATAGCTTTTATCTACACGCAAAACATATAAAAACCATAAGATAAGACAAGGGTCAAGAGAAAGTATTAAAAACTGTAAATTAAGATTAAGATAAAGTGAGTTGGCGAAGGATCCAAAGAACAATTACCTGTTTGATTTGAATAAGGACAAATAACATCGTTTGTCTTGTTTTCTGGATACCCCTTTTCTCTTTTCCTACCTGCCAAATTCTCATATCACGTTTTGGACTTTTATTTGAATAAGCCAATTTCTTATTTTGTCCCTTTTTAACACATTAGACATGTTCTACTTTTGGTCACAGCAACAGGGTTGTCAACATGACAGGATTTCCCATAACCACAATCGCAATAACTAACAGTAATTCTTACAACAAACGGTCCGAATATTAGCAAATATAAGAAACACCAATTCATAATTAAATGAATTCCTAGCGGAGCGTTTTGAGACCCCATAGATTTTGTGTAACAAAACAATTACAAGAAACCTAATAAATCGTTAATAATAGGATAAACAATTATAACCTTCCTCAAGTTTGACATAATACAGCAGTAACTCCATTAACTCCATGTGTTTTAAAAAAACTAATTTATATCTCCCGTTTTCCATTTTCTCATTACTACATCCCACTATGTATTATTAAGTCTTCTCATTTATAATTACCGATGTGACATATATTTTTTTTGACAATATTTGTTTAACTAGTTATCACAATAAGGTATTTCATATGAGTCAATTGAGTTTTTTACTCACTTTTGCACATTTTATTATGTTTTTGTTTTACAGTTGTATTAGAAAAAACGAGCATATAAAATAGAAAAATTAAAAGAAAATTGAAAATCAAAATATCACAAGCCACAGATGAAAAACGTAGGGAGAAAATGAAAAACACATGAAGGTATAAATTAGTTTTTTGAAATACAAGGACGTACTAGTGTATTATGTCAAATTTGAGGGGAGGTTATAATTATTTAGCTTTAATAATAAAGCTTATGAGTTAGCTCCATAATATATGTATATGTTGATGAAACTCCATATTAATATGTTGATGAAACCAAAGAATAATTAATGAGTAGGAAATTATAGGATATATTCTTATTGAAAAATATGCCATGATTAATTAGCAATTCCTTGTGTGGCTAGTAATTAAGAAGGCACAGCACACTCACTAATTGTCTTAAGTGCTATTGTAAGCATCGACAAATTGCCACAACAAATAAAAAAACAAAACAGGACGCCATTTGTATAAATACTTAATACCAACGTTTCAGGCTTAATGTATTTCAACCAGAATAAAATGGCGACTGGTTATCCTCAAGTGAGTACAGGTGGATTCAGTGCACCAATTTCAGAAGGAAGTGGTGTTATGGTGACAAAGTGTGTTAAGAGACGACGAAGAGATCATTCTTTAGCATTGGATCATGCCCAGAAAGCGCAGCAAACTCCTGCAGCTACTACAGTTAAAAGAAGCTCGAGATTTCGAGGAGTAAGCAAACACCGTTGGACCGGAAGATATGAAGCTCATTTATGGGATAAAGGTTCCTGGAATCCTACTCAGAGGAAGAAAGGCAAGCAAGGTATGCATATCAACTTATATATATACATTAACTGTGTTTTTCATTATTCTATGTCTTAGCTTTGGTTGGTTAATTAATAAGTTATTGATTTTTGTTTTGGTGGTTATGTGGTTGGAAATTTTGGACATGCGGGCAGTGTATCTTGGTGAGTTTTTTTTTTATCTCATTATTTTATTAATTATGCACAATTGATATTGTACTAATAATGAAATAAATGAAAATTAGGTGCTTATGATGAAGAAGAATCTGCAGCAAGAGCATATGATTTAGCTGCTCTCAAGTATTGGGGAACTTCCACTTTCACTAATTTTCCGGTAATTAATTATAATCATTTTTTTAAATCAAAGTTTAGTCTTACAGATTAATAACATAAACATTTAACCCCTTTTGCAGGTTTCTGAATATGAGAAAGAGCTTGAGATTATGCAAAATGTGACAAAAGAGGAGTACTTGGCCACTCTAAGAAGGTTTTTTTTTTTCTTTCATAAATCAACTACTTATGAATTCCCTTTTAATATAGATTATCTTCTCAATTAATGTTTAACATTTTGTTTGTTATTTTTTCAGGAGAAGCAGTGGTTTCTCTAGAGGTGTATCCAGATATAGAGGAGTTGCCAGGTAATTTAATTACTTTATTAATTAATTCAACACTCATAACTAGTCTATATTTAGAGTTAATTATAATTAATCAGTAAAAAAAAGAAACACTGCAGACATCATCATAATGGAAGATGGGAAGCAAGAATTGGAAGAGTATTTGGCAATAAGTACCTCTACTTGGGCACTTACAGTGAGTTTAACTAACCCATCTACTAATCTCTTACATAAACTGATCCAAGCCAATAATGAATTTGTGGCACCAAAAGTAATCGATGAGGTTATAAAGTTTGAGAGCTCTTAAGCAAAATCTAAAAATGAAGGTACACAAGAGGAGGCAGCAAGGGCATATGACATAGCAGCAATAGAATACAGAGGAATCAACGCTGTTACTAACTTTGACTTAAGCAGTTACATCAGATGGCTCAGACCTACTCCTGATCTTATTCCATCTTCTTCATCATCACCGTCCAATCCGTTGATACAATCAGCATCAAATGACGATGACGATGATGATCATAAGCCTACTCATCATATGTTAATGGAGTCCAGTCCTTGTATGCTTCATGATTCAAATACTCCTCATTATAATCAAAACATGTTTCAAACCATTAACACTCCACCTCCCAGTACTGCTTCTTCACCTACTGCACTTGGCCTTTTGCTCAAGTCCTCCATGTTTAAACAGCTAGTTGACCAGAATTTGAACCAAGAAAACCACACCCATCGAGTTGATGAAACCTACAATCAAGCTTATCCGATTCCTAATGGGGAATCACTGCCTGCTCTCGAGCTCCATTCCAAGGAGGAGAATGCTCATGACAATGCATTATCATTTTGTAGTCCAATTCTGTTTAGTTAATTACACTCTCTGAGTCTCATTAACTAACTTGTAAGTTCATGCTTTCCTTTTTTACTATGAATTGACACTCGAGGCAGTATTGGAAACATTCACCACATTGTACAGAAATAAAATGATTCCCACAACATTCTCACTTCCTTTTTGTCGTCGAGGTTTCAATAAAATCTATTCTCACAAAAATAATGAAGGATCGGGGTGCAAGTTTTAGAACGCCAACTTTAAGTGTCTCCTTATGTATCAAGGAGAAAAAGAAAGTTAAGACTGCACATATATAGTCCAACTCATCAACAGTGTCGATACGCAAGAACATTAATTGACACTGCATGAACGTTCCCATTGAATTTTGTAAACTGAGAATTGACAGTTCAATACAAATTTGAACAAAAAATATAGAAGCTACCATAGAGAATACTGGGCGACTAACATACTTCCCTTATTCACAAATTAGATGTATATAAAAAAAATCACTCAACGAGCATGTTGCAATATAAAAGCTAGGCATTCCATCTTGTTCAGAATGTTGCATCAGCACTTCGCTGAACTATACCTGCAAATATTATGCCAGACAAAAGATGGAATTACGTTACATTCAACAAGAACTAAGAATAATGTTTCAGAGGAAAAAGAGCCAGAACTGAAGTCCACAGGGAAACATTCAGAAAGATGCAACTCAGTAAAAAAAAAAAAACAAAGAAGAGCAACAAGCATGCTCTATTTTGCGTAAAGGATTATGAAATTCAATGCACGCTAAGATATTCACTATATAAAGAAAGCAAAGCATGAGGTCAGTGACAGCAGGAGCTTTTATTCCAGTCAGATACTGGAAATAATAAAACACCATATGACAACAAAATATATAAAGAACATGCGACCTCAGTAATTAAATTGGACAAACCATTCGCTCAATAATGCTGTAGGCCCAAGAAGAATAAGGCCTAAACAAAAACTGTTGCAAGAACTCATTTATCCACAAAATGCAATACAAATGCACACATATTCTACCACTTCCATCGAGAAAAGATAATTTTCTAACCTGCGAAGAGTTATTGGTTGGTTTTGTGGAGTACAAGGAGAGTCTGCCAACTTATTAGTTCCATCATGCAATACCACATCAGTGGTTGTTGGTCCATTGGCCAGCAACAATTTTTCAAAATCCTTTACAAAATCCTTTAGACCCTGCAAACAAAGAACAGGATTCAGATTGAAGTCATATCACAATAATGACACCACATTATCTTGCCTTCTAAGCACCAAGAACATAAAGACATCCAACATTCAATACGTCAAAAAGTGCCGAAGTTGATAAAAATGTGGGTGCAGGCGAAAATGTGGGACTGGAGGATACATACAGTCGCCTTTGGAAGTGCACAACGAGTTCTCCCAGAAATTTTAAGCTCATCCTGCAAGGAAAATTTTTGAACGATTTGGTATTAAAATCCAAACATTTAGAAGCATTTAACAAAAGTGAACAAAAATGAAACACTGAAGCCACCAAAATCATCTCCTCCATAAATCCACCACAAAAAAATAGAATGAGAGAATCATAGCATGCAAAACCAGAGGCAGTTAAGTAGCATCTGAAAGTAGGAACTAAACATGTATGCTATTTCACTTCGATCATAAAGAACAAGTCTCTCCTATTTTCCAGAATAACTTGGACATGAGATTGTAGGTATTCAAAATAAAAATATTTATTGAGCTCCATTAACATATTACCATAGAGCGTGGAACATTCAAGTATTTTAAGTTTATTCTTTTCTAAAAGCTTTTCTCACCTCCAGAGCTTTGGGTAGTGTAATATTCCCACCTCCAACAACATTGCACAAGTACAACACACCCATATTTGCAAGATCCTGCAAGAACCATAGAATCAGTAAGACTACATACAGACAGAAAATAGAAAATTATAAGGCTCCAAATCCAGTTCCAATAAGAAGACAATGACCTTTTCTTTTGACAATCAGCAGATAATAAATTGATTCCAAATACTACAACACTGATTTGTTCAAAGAAGATGAATGACCACGAGACCATCTCAAGAAATAATTTCTACCAAAAAAATTCTAGTTGAACTCAAGCCAATGTATTTGTTCAAAGAAAATGAATGACCATGAAACCATCTCAAGAACAATTTTCTACCAAAAAATTCTAGTTGAATTCAAGCCAATGTACACACTCAAATGGGGTGCATTTCAATGCACCATATATGTCATATGCAGACTTTCTAATATATCAGCAAAGTTGAAATTTTCAAGAATGAGAAAGCTTGTTGATCACTTGAGCAAATAACTCCCAGCTGCTGATACCATAGAAGCTTAATCATATTGAAACAATTCATATATGAGAACCAAGTTAAGATGACAAGTAAAAAGGCATTGTATTCCAACATTAAATGAAAAAAGCAGGTCAGTGCAAACTCAAATTAATGTGCACATGTTTCTAGCAGCACAATAATTAGGGAAAATACAAGCCAGGAAAATAAAATTGAGAAAAAAAAATATAGCTATGTATAATCCAAAGCCATTTAGATTCAGTTAGGTTCTATTTTACCTGCTTCTCCTCTAATGAACCAATCTTTCCATCCTGCAATTTGAAGAAAGTTACAGATTACAAGAAGTTGAACAAAATGAAATGAAAAAGAAAATTACAACAAAATATACAGAAGAATAGACAATCTTAGCCCTAAGCAGCGACTAAACATATTTTTGCAGAATAACAATTTTGAAAAGCTTCCATGTATGACTACATTATGATCTCCCCAATGCATTCGATAGTGTCGATACAAATTACAAACATAGAATATAAAGTGCAAACCTTCTACAAAATTGAACCCTTATCAACAATAGACATCAGCGAGAAATTACATAATAGGGCTACAACAAATAACACAGCAGTAGCGATTAAACTCATTTTTGCAGAATAAAAATTATGAAAAGCTTCCATGCATGACTACATTATGATCTCCCCGATGCATTCGATACAAATTACAAACATAGAATATAAAGTGCAAACCTTCAACAAAATTGAAACCTTTTCAACAATAGACATCAGCGAGAAATTACATAATAGGGCTACAACGAACAACAATCCAGCAGAAAGCCAAGAAGATCCCACTCGTGCCTACAAATTAACAAATATTTGAAAGCATGCTTACCAAGCCAGAAACTAAACATTGCAACTGCCACAGCTCAGAGCCTATTTGTGATAGATTTTCTGAAGCAGCATTTACCTGTCTCAAAAGATAAAAACAAAATTAAAAATGATAACACTAAACAAGCATGGAATGTTTAAAATCACAAAGTATCTTTTAACAGCTGTAAATTGAAAAGAATATCTGCAGAGGAGCAGAATACTATAGTACCATGTTGATTTTAACAACCATAATTTGATCAATTTACATCTGTAAAAGTTTCCTCAAAAATCAACCATTAGCAAATCTGATCCTTTATTTTAAAATCTGGTTTGCAAATCAAAATTTTCAAGCTTTGCTCCACAGCCTTAATTTCAATGGTTTTTAGTGTCACACTATGAAACTGGCTACTACAAATATGTAGCGACATAAAGCAAAAATAATTATTTCTGACTTCTGAAGAGAAGCATAATAAGATAGTTAATATAATTATATTGGTTTTAAAATAGGGTTTAAATTCATTTGAAAGCACCAATGCCCCCTCCGTCACACCACAGACACACATAGTTGTTGCCTTACATCATTTTGTATGGCCTTAGAGATCTCCTTTTGACTCTCCATTTTATCATCCAAAAGCTGTATACGCTGTGTCAAATGCACCTTTGCAGCCTGGCCAGGAAAGAAAGGTGAGAAAGAAACAATTGCATATAGTATTTAGGAAAATGATAGCTAAATACGTGCATCTAATGAACAGATAAGCTTTAAAATAAGATATAGGCATGACACCTGCTTATCAATGATGTGTAGAACCAGCAGAAAATAAAGATCAGAATAAAACACATTCTGAGCAGCATCACTACAGAGTACAATTGCAGTTATATATCTACTTCCCCAAGTTCTCAGTAACCTTATTTAATTCCTTTGATGAAAAACTTAGCAAAAATTATTCTCATCAACCTCTCTTTCTTTTCATAAAATAATTTATCAAATTAATGTGCAAGTGTGAGAGAAATAGGCTTAAAGAGACATACAGATAGGGCCTCAGATACTTGCTCCAGATGTTTTGTCAGGTTTGAAACAGCATTTGCCATACTCTTTTTCGTCACATACATAAGATCTGAGAGCTTTAGACCCTGGTTGTTGGAACAAAAAGGATTAGGAATCATTAAAGCAACTAAGATTATCTCAGTTATAAAAATCAAGCAATTATAATCCATAAATCCATTAAAAAACGAAAGTTCATCTCAAAGCACAAAACGTTTTCAACATCGGAAAAAGAAGGAATTATTGTATTTGATATACCTTCCACCACATGTAACCATAACCCAATGCCCCAACCGCAGCAGCTGGGGCTATGAGACCGCTCAAGTTTCCTACATCAGGTAGAATCGCGAAACTCAATTTCATATAAACTAAACATGAGAAAAAGCAAAGAACAATATCAAAGTTCTTACCCATTTGACCAGAACCCCCATTGAGAACAGTTATTTGGCGTGCAGAAGCAATTTGACGAACCTCCATGGCCAAACGCTTCACCTGCAAAAAATTCCCAAGCAGCAAAGTACCTCAATTAAATATCAAAAGCAGGTAAAATATCGCTCTTTAATCTAACTGCGAACCTTTATACCTGTTGGGCAATGGCATCACTGTAGTCAGAATCACCATCTTGATTACCCCCAGATTTTTCCAAACCCTTTATCACCGACTGAAAAGAAAATACAAATTATTTTAAAGTTTTTCCAACGTTTAACTCAAATAAACATTTTAAAAATACCAGACAAGAAATTCAGCGTAGCAATCATAAAAACTAAACACTAATGAAATCACTCATCCGAAAATAGAAAATCCTAATAAACGGTAAACGAAACAAGAAAAAACAAACACAAGCTAGGCATAAAAAATTCCAAAAAACAAGACACAAATAACAACACAAACTAGCTAAAAAAAGCAACAGCTAAAGTACCTGAAGTTCACCGATCAAATCAGACAATTTACCATTGTTAAACAAGACTGTACCAGTATATCCTGAAATGAAACCCAAAAAGGAAAATCAGGTGAGAAAGGCCAGCTAAGTGAACAAAGAGAAATTTTATGAGGACGGAAGGATGAATGAACAATAGTACCTGCACCGGCGAGGAGAAAGATCTTAGAAACACTCAACCCAGTTTGCATAGCCATGGCTAAGCATGTGAGATCGGGAAGAGAACCCTACAAAAGGGGAAGAACAGATTTGGGGTCGAAATCAAAGTGAAAGAGGAGAAAAGTAACATTATGTTGGGCTGAGTGCAATTTTCAATTATTATGGGCTTTGCATGTTCAACCGACCTTTCTTCCTACTCCCACACCAATTATTTTTAGAAATTTTATACATTCATAAAAAAAAATATATAAAAATTATTAAAGTAAACAAATTTATATCACTAATTATAAGCCTATATTTTAGTGGCAACCACGTTCTTAAAAAATATTAATGAATGTGGGTTGAGTTTTAATCCCTAAATTTATTAAAATTGGTTAAAAAATACTCATTGTTTATATGAAAAATATATTATTCAATTTACTTTTATATTTGACTATGACAATAATAATATATATACTATTTAAAAAGTTCATATATGTTCAACACACTTTTTTTTTTTTTTGGAAGGGAGTTCAACACACTTATATACCCTTTACTTCAAGTACAAAGACAAGCTCTGTTAACATTGCAAGATGGTGTAAAGTATACATATCTTTATACCCCTTTTATATCTCATTAGTGAATCCGCAAGCACGTTGTACGAGTTTTACGTGCTTTGTACATGGTATATCAATAACATTAAATGCACATCCAATCAAATATAAGAGGTAAAAAGTGCACCTTATGCTTGGATTTGTGGTATGATATTATGTGATTTTTTTTTATATTTTAATTTAATTGTTGGAGAACCACCAAACTCAAGGTTCTAATTTCAAGAACCATATTGTAAAAAATCAATAAAGCCAAACAAGAAATTTAATTTTGTAGGCTAAATGCATCAAAATTTTTTTGAACTTGACAAGTTTTTTTTGACGCAACCATGAACGTTCAAAAGTTTTTATCACCCCCATAATGGTAAAAGTGCATTAATTAGTCCCCTCAATATCATGTGTTGAATTATGGTTGGTTGCCTTTTAAAAAATGTCATCTTTTTAATTTTTCTATTCCAAATAAAAGTCGACACACGTCGTTAAGAGGTAAACTAGCGCACATTAAGGGAGTTAAGTGAAAGTTTTAAAAATTCAATCGTACAAAAATAAAAATACTAAACTTAGGAGAGTTTTGATGTATTTGATTAGTTTAACATATATCAATACTATATGAAAAAAAAGCATAAACAAAGAAAGGACTTCAAAATAGTGTATTAAAAATCGGGTTAAACCTGTTTACACGAGATATTTTATAACACCATCACCATTTTAAACTTGATTTTCAGAATATTGTAAAATTTTAATTGATTATAAATCTTTGTTAAAACCCCGTCAAGACCCCTATTAATACCTAGAGTCGTATGCGCTTGCCGTCCGCCTAGCTATCACTTTTTAAAACACGGTTAAAAACAACACAGAAGTGGGAGGGAAGCGAGTCGAAAGGAAAAAAAAATGCGGCAGCTCAACCTTGTTGCATCTCCTCAACTGAGTTATCTAAACCCTAGACTATACTCTCATTGCTTATTCTTCTCTCCCCAGTCAACCTTCAACCTCAGAATCCCTTCTCTCTCTTTAACCAACTATAAACTCTCCGTCAAATGCCGTCAATCGGACTTCTACGACCCCCACAAGCTTAATTCTCCACGCCCGCCTTCGTCCGATTCTTATACTTCAGGTACTTCATCTTTTTCCTTTTGTGTTTCTCTTCTCTGGCTGCTTCGGGTGAGGAAATAGAACAATGCTTTTTTTAAGGTTCTGAAATATCATTTGCCTGAGTTCATTTCCTCCATTTTTGGGTCTGGAAACGGCGTTACTCACTTTTTTTTAACTGTGCAGTCGGAGAAACACCGTCTAAGGTCTTTGTTGGCCACTCAATATACAAAGGGAAGGCTGCTCTTACCGTGGAACCTCGAGCTCCTGAGTTCGCGGCATTAGAGGTAAGTTCGTTTAGGTTCCTTATTTGAAATGGTTTCCCAATTCTGTTCGAGCTTTTTTCAAGTGAGCTTTGTACTGAGTATATGGTTATTTTTGCAGTCTGGGGCATTTAAAATAGCTAGAGAGGGTTGTGTGATTTTACAGTTCGCTCCTTCGACTGGTGTACGCCAGTATGACTGGAGCAGGAAGCAGGTAAAAGTTTTATATTTGGTTTCATGAATGAACCATGGTAGAAGAGATATTCCTCTTCAACTTTATCTTTTCATTGGTAGAAGAGATATTTGGTTTCATTACTCCAATTACTTTGTTTTGTCGTATCTCTTTACTATATGAGTTCAGGATTCAAGGTTTGTAGCTCCAGTGCCTATGCGTTTTCATACCTGGATTGATGATTGTTAAATTGTTTTGCTGGTTCAGCTTATAGATTCCAAATTGAAGCACAGATGGTGATGTATAGATTTCTATCAAGAAATTTTTTTGGGGCATTTTATTTGCTAGATTATTACCTGATGAATACTCAAAATTTGTCATCAAATTTATGCTCTTTGACCAAGTACCTTTTTCCAACATTTAACCACTCCATTGAAGTGATCCGTTTCCCTGTGGACTTCAGGGTCTGGGAAAATTAATTGTGTAACATTTGAGCTTCAGTTGATATCATCGTAGAAGTATAGAAAACCAAATTTTTTTTCTTCAAGATCTCCCAAATGAAGATGTGGCATAATTGTTTTCTTGACTTTGGCATTCAAACATTTTGATTCAGAATAAAGGGTTATTTAATTTCTCATTGCACTAGGTTTTCTCGCTATCTGTGACGGAAATTGGAACTCTGCTCAGCCTTGGTGCTAGAGATTCATGTGAATTTTTCCATGATCCCAATAAGGGAAGAAGGTACTATCTAATATCATGTCGTAAACTTCAATTCTCTTCCCTTCTTTCGGTTGCTTTTTCACTAGCTGATAAGGAGTATATGACTTAAAATATTTGCCCTACCTCATATAATTTCAAATGTTTGTCCCACCCTCATGCATGTAACAATTGTTTCCAATACAAGAAGTTTATTTTTCTTTTTGTTTATTTTCTGTTACCTACATATCTATCGACTCTTGGGTTCTAAGCATGTCGTTTGATATGTGCAGCGATGAAGGTAAGGTCAGAAAGGTGTTGAAGGTAGAACCACTCCCAGATGGTTCTGGCCATTTCTTTAACCTAAGTAATCTTCTTTCTCCATAAATCCTTCAAATGCATAATGTGTTTATTATGCTTGACATATGTGAATGTTCTGCAGCAGTTTCTCATAATTGGCTTATAGTCATTGGGATATTGAAATTTCTGTAATAGTAAACTATGGAATCCAATATCATTATTCAAAACTATATGGTATCCCCTATTTTAAGTATGCATCTTTGTGTTTTTCCTGCATTACTTAATAATCTTTGACTTTAATATGCTCATTTGAAATGTTTTATTTAAGACAATTATTGTGGTAAGTGAAGAAATTTTACGGGGAAAATGGAAAATATACTGAAAATGAAACAATAATACTCTATTGATGCAAAAGAATCTCTTGTACTGATTCAATATTTGACTACAGAATCAGGACCGACCAAAATGCCTAGTGTTTTGAGGGCATATGTTTGTTTGTTGTGCTAATTAGATGAAGTTAGGATATCTATGTTTGATTAAGCTACTTGATTTTGAAGGTAATTTTTCAAGTTTTTGACAGTGGTGTGTTTCCGTTTTTGTTGTCTCTATTATGATTATGAAGGTGTCCAAAACAAACTTCTGAATATGGATGAAAGCATATATATTCCTATTACAAAAGCAGAATTTGCCATTCTCACGTCAGCTTTTAATGTACGTCGAACCTCTCTCTCTCTCTCTCTAACTCACTATCTAACGTGTGCGTGCACTAGTATGTCACACAATTTCAATTTGAAATGGATAGCATTAATAGCATATTACTGAATATCTTTTTCTGTCTTCCAAATTGCACTGTCCAGAGTGGACTGAAGGAAAAGAAAATCTTGTCTAAGAAACGATATGATTTTGGAGAGACTCTACTGTACCTCTCCAGCAGAATGGTTTAAATATCAATGTCAAAAGAATATGGTCATTTTTTAAAATTATTTTTGAAGCCCTTTGGCAAAGTTAATTGTTACTGCTAATTTCTAAAGATTCGGGAATATTGCTCCGTCTAATCAATGTGTATATCTTGTGAGTTCTGCAGTATATCTTGCCATACCTGCTTGGTTGGCACACCTTTGCCAATAGTATCAAACCAGATGAGAATATTGGTGCAAACTATGCCAACTCAAGGTATGGGGGAGATTTTGAATGGAGCAAGTAGAACCTTTTGAAGAAACGCCTGGTATAATGTTTGTGTCTGATATGTTGATAGGAAAAATTTTGACCAGACTTTTGTGATTGTTAAAATTTTAGTGATTAATGTTAGGGTGCATAATATGGTCAGCCATTCCTGGAGCACCTTAAGCAACCGCTAAGGCTCCAAAATTTGGAGGAAAAATCCTTCAGTGATCTGTGTAATCCGCAAGTAATTATTTTATCCGTTGCTAAAATTAAGTCCATCATTACTCTGTCAAAAAGATATTGTGGATGCTTTGTCAGTGCCAAGAGTAGGAGAGATCCAGTACTATATATTTGCATCGTTTGTCTTGGAGAGCTCTCCATGACCAAACAAGTGCTGGTCTAGTTACAGAGATCTAAAAGACTATTTGCATCTTCGTTCTTCGAGGTCTCCAAAGCCAAACAACCCCTGGTCCTCTTCAAGAGTGTCGGAGAGATCCAAGAGTAACTGCATTTTAGTCTTTGACGTCTCCAAGACCATAAGACTCCTCTCCAAGAGTGGAGTTTGAGATCAGATGCTATCTATTTGCATCTTAGTCCTCCACAGATGATACCAAAGACCCACCACAAAAGTAGATCATAGGCTATTTATATGTATCTTAGTCCTCGACAATATTGAAGCTCCCCCACAAAAGTTGGTGAGATCCAAGACTATCTAAGACCAAATAACTATTGGTCCTGGTCAATGCTAAGACTCCTCACCAAGAGTTTGAGATCAGAGGATTCTTCTCTATTTGCATCTAAGTTTTCAACATTAATAAAGCTCTACACTACAAAAAAGTTGGCAAGATCATCGGCTATCTATTTGCATCTTAGTCCTCACGGTAAAGAACAAAAACCTCCGTACCCAATGTTGGGAAGATCCAAAACTTACCTACCTATTAGCATCTTAATCCTTGATTATACAAAACCACATAATTACTGATCCTCTTCAAGACTAGGACTTTGTACCGAGTATTACGAAAGTCTGAGTGCCCGTAAGCATGCTCTACCAAAACTCCTAGATTTTCTTGACAATGTTGGGGGACCATAAAAGCGCTTCTAAGGCTCCAGGAAATGCCGTGGACCAAAAACCTGGTGATTGCCAAACATCACTAGGATTTCAAAACAGAACGCCACCTAAAGAGGAAGGTTTGAGCTTCCCACCTCAACGGCCATTACGTAACAAGTTCTTAACATTAGAAAGCTTTACAAAATCACAATTGCTGCATCCTGTCAAGTGCATCGTAACAAAATACAGTACCATCCAGCCAGGAACCATCACAAGCAAAACCCTGTAGCCTGCTTGACACATCCCAAAACAAAAAGAAACACAAAGCAACAAGTTCCCGAAAAACAAAAAAACAATTAAGATGACAGTCCAAATTACTGGATCATACTGGTTCCCTCCGGTGCTTTCCTCTTTCTATACTGGTTGATAACCACAATCTCCTTTGCCACTTGCATTTGACCTTATTTTAGGACAACTTCAGAAGAATGTTCCAGCGTACGTGTTACACAACATCATACTCTCATGCTTCAGAAGCTTGTTTTGCAAATCTAGGGTTTCTCTTCACGAGCCAACGCTATATGTCCTGTTCCGCCCGCTTTGCTACTTTTAAAACAACTCAGCACCTGCCTTGGTCTGCTCTAAAAAATCTCTCTTCTCATCTTGTGCCTTGGTCTTAGCGGCAATTAATGGCATCTCCAACTCCTTAATCTTTTCAGACACCTCGTTAGAAAACATTAGAAACTCATGCACGCTTGCTACACATTTTTTCCTTATTCTCCGTAATCCATCTGATCAAACCGTCTAGGAATTCCTCTAAACATCTCCGACACCGGATTCTTGACAAGAACACTATCTGCGAGTTCAACTCTTGGACATGCATCTTCATTTGTACAATACATGCTTCCATACTCAAGATTAATAATGATAGGGAAGTGGAGGTCTGAGTGCACAGGTTTGATGGTATTGATAGACTAAGAATTGGGCCAACCGACTTCTTATGGTTTTCGGTCTTAATGTGCCTATTATGCCGGTTGTACCATGTGCCACCAGTAGGGCATTTATCAAAACATACCGTCGTTTTAAATATTTAAGTTTCAATGTATACTTTATTTACACATATTCAGTCACACTTATTTACAATTTCGTTTTCTCAACCCATTCCTGCCCGTTCTCGATCTCCTTCTTAGATTTGCCATTGACCTTCACTTAAATTTTGTTCGAATGAACTCATCTCCTCTTCTTCTTAAGTCAGAGATAGCAATTGGATATACCGAAAATCAATTTGTGGATGAACGAAATAATTGACGTGATTTTATCGTTAGGGGAAGAAGATGAGCAGAGGAATTAATTATTGGTTTTGTATAATGAAAGAGTTTGATTTGTTTATTCATTCGAATGGATCTTATATTAGGGATGATAGTTTCGTTTCTTTACAATGTTTTTATTCCAAGTTGCTATAATTTTTCAGATTTCATGTTTGAGTGATAACAATCTTTTTTTGGTTTCTTTGTTCGAATCCTACTTGAAATCTCATATAAGACAAATAAATATGTCTTAAAAGTATTAAATATCAATGCGTGCATGAAAATCACAAGTTCAATAGATATATAAAAAAATTGACCAAATATATCAATAACCTCTTCAACTTGGCTCCAATAGCTCGATGTCACCCCAACTTTCAAAAGGTTCGGATACCCCACTCAACTTAGCAAAAGCGAATCACTTAGCCCCCTCAACGCCATGTGTCAAAATATGATTCATTTGACTTTTCAAAAATGTCATTTTCTGATTTTTCTCCCTTAAATCAAAAGTTGACACATAACATTAGTTTTTGCCAAGTTGATGGGGATATCTGGACTTTTTGAAAGTAGGGGGTAGTATCGGGCTATTGTAGGTTAAGGAAGTTTTAATGTATTTGATCTAAAAAAATTAGAGTAGAGTTCTAATATGTTAAATGTTTTACTAGGTTTCTAATAAATTCTGACATATCCTAATAAATCTCTAACATAAAAGATAATTTTGCAAATTAGTTTCGAACAATTGTAAATTTATTAAAGGGTAAACTTCAAAAACATGTTTTGTGGTTTTACTTATTTTCGAAACAAGGATTGTGAAATTTTTTCTATCAAAATGAGGACTGTGATTTGAAGCGTTATCAAATTGAGGAATTTCAATTGAAACCGTTAGAAAGAGTTGACGTGGCAAGGGTATAATGGGAAAAAGTTAAAATCTCTATAAAACCCAGTACGTACACATACGTGCCTTCCTCTTTACCATCAAAAAATTACAATCAAATCGTTTCCAGCCATTGATTTGAAGACTGTGATTTGAAACGTTATCAAATTGAGGAATTTCAATTGAAACCGTTAAAAAGAGTTCACGTGGTAAGGGTATAATGGGAAAAAGTTAAAATCTCTATAAAACCCGGTACGTACACATACTTGCCTTCCTCTTTACCATCAAAAAATTACAATCAAATCGTTTCCAGCCATTGATATTCTATTAATTAAATATCAAAAGAAAGAAGATAAAAAAATAAAAATTAAAAAGTTTGCAAATTAACCCAAATCACCGTTATTAGAGAGGTCGTTCTCTGTCCTCTACACCAGCACCTTTGCCTCCACCACATCACTGGCATCTCCTTTTCCATCGCCGGTTGCCGTCTCCGTCGCAGGTCGTCGTATGAGTGACTATGAACAAATCTCAAAAATCTTCACTTAACTACTGCTTCAATTTGGTCTTCATCTTGGTTGGATGAGAAATCAAACAAAGGGATATGAATGATTGAAGAAAGCTCTTCGTATTCTTGCTTCAATTTTTTATTTTTCTATAGTTTGGGTGTTTTGGATCTGATTTTGATTTTGAATTTTAAACCTTACATAAGCACTCAGAATTTAGAGGCCATGTCAGCTCTCCGTCAAATCTTGCATCTTCTCCTCCTTTGATAACGACAACCACGGCGCCTCCGTCGATTTCGCCGGCAAAAACGGTCTGAATCTAGTGGTCATATTTGGGGTTTCTCAAGTTCTTTTATGGAGAGAGATTTTTTAGGAAGAATCTGACTGTGACTAGTT
>CAOJBI012083999.1:0-10752 GCA_948277035.1 Euphorbia corollata
CAGAATAAGTTTTGCTGGCCAACAGAGTTCTCGCCCCTGGAAGTTTGCTGAAACACCAAGATCTTGATAAAAACTAACCAATTTAATTACAAATTAAAGCACAATTGCATGAAATAAATTAGTATAAATTCTGCTTATCACAATCCCTCCAACCCCACATTTGGCGTGGGGTTGGAGACGCCCTAAGAGTCATCTTGTAATATTTATTTGGAGTAGTTTAACAAAAATTTGATTGTTTGAATGTCTCAGTTACAACAAACAACTCCTATTGTCAACAAAGAATTAACAGGGGAGAGTTAAAAAAATCGAAAACTGAATCGAATTGAATATATTCGGTTAGAATTTTGATTTATATATTTCATGTTATTGGTTTCGGTTCAGTTCGATCTGGTTTTAAATAATCGAAAAGAAATAAAAAATCGAATCGAATTATTATACACTGAATTTATTTAATTTGTTTTTTTTTTCAAATTAATAATGAATGAATTATATATCTTTAAATTATTTAAGTTTGATTTTTAGTGATTACATATTTGAAATTTATTTTTTGGAAAATAAAAATTTCAAATTTTACATATAAAACAGTATATCGATTTAAAACCGAGCCAAATTATTTCGGTTCAGTTCAAACCTAACCCAAATAATTCGATAAATTTTTTAATTCATCTATTTTTTATTAACGGTTTTTGATTTGGTTCGATTTTTATACTGAACTGAACTTTGCTCTCACTACAAAAAAAAAATACTATTACACGGTTGATACATTGATGTCGCTTCACCTTCTTTTGTTCTAGAAGCTCAGAAAGAATATACAATTGTCAAATCCTAATTTTACATCATTAACAGTGATAGAAAATTAATTAATTTTTCACTCATTTATCTTTATGTTTGTCAATTTATAAAGATCAATAATGAAATATTTTGCGGATTTTTCTGTTTGCAGAAAAAAGTTAAAAGAAAATATAAAACTTCTACCAATCCAAATTTGTTTTGAATGAATAAATTTATGAAACAAACTGATAAAATATATTATTTGATCGTTATAAAAGTAATTTTAAATTGGGTCCTTATATATATATATATATATATGAACGTATTTTCATTTCATATAAAATTGAAATCAACTATCATTTTATATTTACAAACATGTTCTTTTTACATAATACTCTGATATGATGAAATTAATATTTTTATTTAAAGTTTAAACATTAAAAAATTTCCACTGAAATATGTATTAATTTTTTTTAAATATATACAATATGTAGTATTTTTATTCAATTATTATGTAAATCCATTTGACGATATTACATTTTAAAGTATTTCTTTGATTTCAACTTTAAAATTTTTATATAGCTAAATAATATTTATAATTTATTATTTTTCTTTGAAAGGACCGTGTTTCGAACTCGGGATCTCTCACCTTTGCTTTGAGATTTGTACTAACAAATGAATATAATTTTTTTTATTGGTGTATTGTGTTTAAATTACAATTATATAAAATAATTTCATAAATCAGTAGTTTTATATACTATAAATCAGATTTATAAATTTTTTTATCTAATTTATAAACTATAATTTTTTCCAAATTAAGTTTAATTTGTTCAAAATTAGTGTATCATTCTTTCGCCAAATTATATGTGTTTATTTTTATTTAAAATAAGACATTTGAAATATAAATTATTGACATAAAATATTATTACTTGTTGGTCACGTTTTGAAAAAAAAAGCTTATACTACATGTTTAATATTTAAATTATTATAGTATTATAACATATTTTAAGAAAATTCGGTTGAATCTTAAATCCACAATCAACTCCCTTTACGAGTTTGATAACCAGTCCTGATCTAAAAACCATACGTTTTACACATTTCACGTGTTTTAAGAAGAAAATAATTAACACTATAAAAATAGTACTCATTCTAGTTCCTAATACTAGTCATTTTAAATTTTTTTGGTTAAGACTAATAAGACATTTGATAAACTACTAACATGACTAATTTGTTCTTTTACTTTATAATAAAATTCTTTTTTTTTCTTAATTCCCAACTTATACTATTATATTTAATTTTTTTCTTAATTAATACAATGATAAATTAGGAAAGAATTGTTGACATTTGTATTGATATTCTACAATGAAAAATAAATAAAACAAAACAAAAAATGTGACTTGTATTAGAAACTGGAGGAAGTATTATATTACCAGGTAGAATTTATAATTATGTTTGCTTTTCTTGAAAGTTGTACGAATAAATATTGGTAGTATTGGTAGAATTGAAAAGACGTGGGAATAATACATTGAACGGAGAAAAACAAACAATTGCAATAATATTTCCCGTAAAACGTCAAACTTTTGGAAGTCGAGGGAGTATTGTAATTTATTTTAAGGAGTCAAGTGAAAGGCCAGATCCCCAACCATCGACTATTATATACATTTTTCTACTTCATAGAATGATAGAATCATACGCATTTTCAAAACTATGAGCGCGGAAATCATATTATATCAACTAAAGTTGCAAAAAATGAAACACCTAACAATATTATAATTAATATAATAAATGACTGAATGAATTGAAAAAATAAATTATATTAGCATCATATAGCTCAACTTAACTGGAAAAGAATCTCACAGGAAAATTGCCGATCGTAAAAAGAAAAACTGTAAAACCTTGCACCAGGATTAAGAAAATATTTGGAGGCCCAATGAGGTGCAAGGTACTGATATTAGGTGTAGTCATTACATGAAAAAGTAGCGATAGAGTTATGGAACTGCTCAATTCACACATTGGCTAATGTATATTTATGGATTTGCGTATCTGAAACAATTTTCAACGTTACTGAAAACTTACAAATAATCAAAGACCATTAATGTTTTTGAAACAATTTTCTACTAAACATGTGATCAATCTTGCTTTTTAAGTTGTTTAATTGTACATGACCTATTGATATCATAGCTTAAAAAATATGAATGACGAAAATGTGAATTTGGTTTTCGCTAAACGAATTTGTAAAACATACATAAACTAAATATTTAGCTTCGACTAATATTATTGAACGAGCATATTATACATTTTTTTTTTAAAAAAAAAGTTAGAAAACCAAGGAGAAGTGTCTCATTTTTCAAACATGAGCTTTTGAATGTCTGGCCATATATGTATAAATGCAGGTTAAATTAATGAAAGTTTCCACAAAGAATAACATTATTTAAGTAGAACAAGTAAGGTATTAAATGTTGATTTCTGACTAATGAAACACGCCTATATCTTAACTTAGATTTGGTCTGATTTGAGAACAAAATCCATCCCGAAGTTGGTGCACATGCTTCACTGAAATTCTAGCGTCCTTTTCATTTATTATTATATACACTTGATATTAATTTAATTAATTGCATATAGTATTATATCGTTGATATTATAGTGTATAAATATTAAATAGAATCCACCTGAAAATAAGAAGGTAGAATACGTTAAAAAGCAGTGTTATTCAAAGATGTGAAATCCTAAGCCTGACTGCCAACAACTACTACTGCTACTAACCCTGTCTTTTTCGGGCATTCACACTTCAACAAACCAATACCATGAAACATCACTTTCACTGTTTTATTCTCCATTTTTATTTTTTTATTTTCTTCTTTTAACTCCTTTTTTTTTCGTTTTGGGTTTTTCAAATTTCATTGCTACTTCAAACCAATCATAAATAATACATAACTGACCAAAAACAATGAAAAAATAGTTTACACTTTGAATATTTAGATATGTGAATTATATTATGGGACCAAACAATAAAATAAAACATCGAGTGGCTATTTGATTGCATCTTTTATTTGATTGCATCTTAATGATAAAGTGAGTGTGTGGTTTTACGAGAGATTGAGAGTTTGAATCAAGTAAAAAGCAAATAACCAATCCTATAAAAATGTAACTAATAAAAGAACAAATGACTCGTTTGGTTGGCGGAATGACTATTCCGTGGAATAGGAGAAAAATGAATGGAAAAATGTAAAGTATTTGCATAGATCCTTACAACGGATGAAATAGCTATTCCTAGCTATCATACGTTGCATGGAATAGATATTCCTTACCGAGAGGAGGAATAACTATTCCATCCGTCGTAAGGAATCTATACGAATGCACTACCATTTCTATCATTTTTTCATTCATTTATCTCATATTCCGTGGAATAACCATTTCGCCAACCAAACGAGCCCAAAATGGATAATTAATACACCTTAAAATTAACATAAAGCTCCAATGCCTCCATAAGTAATTAAGATTATAGTCTAACAAATACAACAAAGTTCTAATTCGATCTCTTGGACTAATTCAACAGACTGAATTTCTTCAAAATAAATAAAAAGAACATGAAAAAACACTACATTAAAGGAGCATTTAGAACACCATGCCAAGAAGAACCAATCCCATGAATATTATTATTCCAGCTACTAATTTCCCTTGCAGATTCAAAATCCCCAAATCCACCATTCCATGGAAACCCAAACAAGATTTTACTCTGATCAACGTCTTCTCTTCCAAAATTACACACTTCCTGCTTCATAGTTGTCACTGTCACAGCTTGAGTAGTTGCATTACTACCATTACTACTTACATTATCTTGATTATGGTCATAAGGCAACATCATTTGATCTCCACAGTTGTTGTTCTCAATTTCCCCCAAATTCCCATAATACCCATTTGTGTACATGTATGACTGGTTAGGGTTTCCAAGAATGTCAAAATTGGGGTTTCCCATAATTGAATTGAAATCATTATCAAACCCTAATTGGTCACCATTGGACTGTTTTTGAAGCCTAGCAAAGGCAAGAGTAAGATCATTGGAATCATAGGTTAAAGGAGGGAAAGAAGAGAGTAATGGGTTGGAATTTTGATGGTCTAATTGGGCTTTTTTGGATGATGATGATCTTTTGTTTTTTCTGCAACCGCCGCCGACCGGAACGTTTCTCAAAGTGCCGCCTTTTGTCCAGTAGCGTCGGCAGGATTTGCAGAAGTATCTGGGTTGGGACAGGCTGTAGTTGTTGTAATAGCAAAACTTGGTGTTGATTGAATCACATCTTGGACATTTTAGTGCTTCTTCTTGTTGTGGTTTCGGTTTCCTTTCTTGTTGATTTTGTTTTGAACACACTAGCATGTTTTCCATTGAATTTCCTCCACTTATTTCCTGCATTATAGCAAATAAAAACACATCCTAATTCAGGTTAATTTGTAACAAAATTTCATTGAATTAGATACTTGAAAGAGAACAATCATCTGCATAAATCTATTTTATAGGCTTCTGAAAATAAGTACAAATGAAATTGAAACACTTTTAAATGTAATTTTGAATAAAAAATTTCATGAATTTGCATATGAAACTTTCAATTAAGGGCATAGAAACATAAACTTCAAATCCAAAAGTAATGAAATACTTCAATATATAATTAACTGGTTTAGATTGGACACATAACGCAGCTCAAGCACAAACAAGAGAAAGCAAAACTTTCTTTTAAAAGAAGGAACTTAACTTTTTTTTTTTTTTTGTAATTAATCAGAACGCTGCAGGTGATAATTGAAGTAAATGGAGTTGACAGAATAAAGAGAACTTCATTATGAGCACTTGAGAGACCCCCAAAAAAAGGAACTGAATTTGATTTCCAAGTTAAAGAGCGTTAATTGGGGAGATATATATACAATACCTGGAGTTGCCCTGCAGAAGACTCCATATATCATGCAGTTGATGAAGCTTTTTTTATTTAATTAATTTGATTCAGATAATTGGAAGAATGATATCAGAAGCAAAAGAGGTAGAAAGCAAATTGAAGCTGTAGACTTCCCTCTTCTTTAACCCCTCACACATATATATAAACCCCCACTACCTAAGAAAGAGAAAATATATAAATTACTAAAATTGGTCTTTTTAGAAGATAATCAAATAATGTTTGTTTGTTACAAAACAGTATTATGCTTGCACGCAGAGACAGCATAGAGCCATAGATACATGATAAATATATAAAATTGCCTTGCGTTTTTTTAATTAAAAAGGAAAAAATTGAGTGTTGAGATGAGAGAAAATTTCAGTACTTTCGTTTTTTTTTCTTGTTAAAATGTGCTAAAGCATCCACCGATTTCTTTTTCTATTTCTTTCAATTTCAAAGAAGAAAAAAATATTCAGTAACGTTTGGGAACTCATACTAACACTTCCAAGTATTTTTTGTTCATTTTCTAAATTAAATAACAATATTAAATATTCAATAACAAACATTATTTATTATTTTGAATTCAAAATTTATTGACAACACAACAGCAATAGCTAGCAACATCTATTTTTTCTAAAAAAAACAATAAAAATCCTTGTTTGCTTTATAATTTGTTTATATTATGACATGGTTTCAATTTAAATTGAATTGTTTAATTGCTTAATTTTATAATAAATTTTTAATATTTTATTATTTTCAGAATCATAAGTTTAATTTAATTGTTCTTAATATAAGTAATTTTTAAAGAATCATACGTATCATCCCCTATCATGTTTTAATTAATAATGATTTTTTCTTTAAATTTGCTCATTAAACTTACATTAAATGAAAAGAAAAATCTCAACCCATCATAAATGTAGTTCGAACCAGAAACTTTTAAAATCCACAACTTTCATGTCGTAAATCATGATATTAATTAAACCTCGTTGAATTGAGACCCAAAAATAAAAATGAGGGTGGACAGTATCCAACCTCAATTCAAAAAAATTAACCACCCCAAACATTAACCAAATAAGGCATGAAAGAGGGAAGAGAGGGAGGCCCCACCGTGTAATTCTAGGGTCCTGAGGAGGGGAGTGTGTGGTGGCCTACAATCGCGTGGATTCAACTACATGGTGACCCCACTCTTGACTGGTCCCCACCGTCCACTATACCATCCCAGTCATGTAATAGTGGGTCCCACTTGTATTCTCATTGACAAAACAAAACCTCTCCAACTAATTTATCATTTACACAACAAAAAAACAGAGTTATAAACCTCGTGTTCCAAACCTACGATATCTGTCTAGCTCTGATGACTCGATAATAATCCTCGTGCCTACATCTACTTTACTTTAGCTCAATCAAACTAGCCGCTTTTCTTGGGTTCCAGTTTTCTAACTTAATTATCCTGTTAATTCCAATCTTGAAATCCCAAAACACTAGGGACAAACTAAGTTACTTATGGCTAAAGTGACGTATTTATAAGTGAACTTAAGTTCAAATAACACTAGAATGTTTTTTTTTTCTTTTCACTTATATGTGAATAAATTGTGTTTTTACCAAAAAAAATGTGAACAAATTATGTGAATTTCAAGATATTTGCAGCTGCACTTTATCTTACAACACATGAAAAGAAAAATAATTTTTTATGTAAGCTATTAGCGGTTTAGATTTCAAAATTTGTGACCAACTTAATAAAATCTTGTATGTTTAGGACTGAATTATTAAAATCTGATGCGATTAGGGACTGATTTGTATAAAAGCTAGTGCAATTTTTTTTTATTTAATTTAAGAAGAACATGTTGAAAACACTTATGTTTTCCTTATTAAAAATTCAAATTACAAATATGCAAGCCAGATCCATAAAATAATGTCACGTTTTCATTAAATTTGACTTAAAAATTACAATATTTATTTTTATCTTTCATGAAAGATTCTGTATGCAAATTGTAAAAATTAGTGAAACGGTTAGGCACATAATTGAAACTTCTGTGAGGTAAAAAACAATCATCACAGTTAATTTGTGATGAGATATATAAAAAAAAGTTATTAAAAACTTGAATATCTTTTTCTTGGATCTACAACTTGAATGTTTACTAGTGAATTTGCATTTTTAATGTATGATATATTCAACTTTTGTCTATTGGTACATGACATATCAAATTTTAGTATGATAACTTAGTGAAATTGATGGTTGAAAATTATGTGTATGATTAAAAAATGTATTGGTTCTTCAAATGATAAAATGAACTTTTCACGTTTCATGGATTGTTTAAATAAACACTATATACACTAAAATTAAATAGGCGAAGACAGAATACATCGAACATAAAATATACAATTTCAATATGGTAAACGTCAAAAGGACATTTGAGTTATAGATTATATCCAAAAATAGATTTAAGTCATAACTAAAATGGTACAATTAGTTGAGTTAGATTTGAAATTCAACTCCTTAAACATCAACTTAGATTCGAATAGTGAAATATGTAAAGAACGAATTGGTTTGTGAGAGCCATTCTCTTGACTAAATCTCTACAATATACAATTCCAAAATAATCGGCTTCCGGGTAAATATCATTCGCAGAAGATAAAAAAATGTGTGGTAAAAGAAATTGTCGTTGACCGGACCCATTTATAAACAATAGTATAAAATATTTCCTGGTAGAAATAAACAATATAGTAATTTATATTGATTGAGATTTGAATAATTGTTGTGTTGGTGCATTGTTTGCTGATTATTCGTTCTAATTGTATGATGTATACCTATATTTCATAATGATAGCTCGATCTGTTACTTTAATCTTGATAGATAATATTTTGATATTTAATTAATTCGGGTACCAATTCATTGGTTATAATTGCATAGACAGCCCACCAAGGAATTTGCTTTGGTGTGATTGCGATGTGGTCCAGGTCAAAATATTTATAATTTTATGTGACTATTGTTGGGTTCAAATCCAAACTTGTACCTATTTAATTAGTATATAGTATTACAATGTTTTTTTTTTTGGTAAAATTACAATGTTTTTTTTAGTAGACTATAGTATTATGGTACTACGTGTTTCACGCTTGTTCATCCATGATATACTATATTATTTCTTTTTCAAAAAAAATTGGCAAAAATCTATCTTTAGGGACCAAATATCCACAGTTTTCGGAAATTAGGTTTTAATTTTAAATCAAATGCAAAAATCAGTAATTATCAATTTGTCATTATGGATATAGCCACATAATTTACTGTGACCAATATATAATATTATGATTGTAAAATCAAGATAATAATAATGCTTTACGTACCATGGTCGACATTGCAACTAAGTTGGATTAGTTATAGTAATAATTAATTTTATATATTTTGGGTAATTACATTCATCAATAATTATCTCACGTTTCACTGTATTAAATTTTATGTTCAAATTCAATAAATAAAATGAAATAATTATTAAAATTTCAGTATAAGATTAGAAAACAAGACAATCGGGATCAAATGAAGCAAAATTTAAACACAAACTACATTGGTTGAGTTAATTTTCCTTTTATTCAACTTTGTGTTTTAAATTGAACCACTTAACCCGTCCATTTTTAGAGCCGTGGTATTGATTATTTTTACTATCAAATTAAAGTTTAGTCCCGTTATCTCTCTAAGGTTAATCCCAACAATATGTGATTATGTGCTTTTTGTAAATAAAACAGTTTTAGCGCTGTCAAAATCTACGTGATACAGTGGTTGATTCCTTTCCAATCATTTTCAATAAAGGATCCTACATCGTCCCAAGTTCCCAACACTATGCCAAGTTTAACCAATCATTTTTATTCATTACCACCTCTACCGTAGCTACTACACTCTTTATTTGACATTATATTGTAAAAGAAACAACAGTTTAAATTCTTACAACACTATTTATTAGCAAAAAAAAAATAATAATAATACGTTATGTTATATAGTTCATCAAAGTATTGGTCAAATCAAATATGGAATAGAAATTGGTCCAAAGATTTGAATTGTGGTTACATGTAAATGAAACACACCTTGTGATCAAATTGGTTGGCATGTCGGCCTCTAACATTATTTCTTTATCTTTTATTTGCCGGATTTCCATTTTCTAATTGATTTTGGTAGCGTATTTTTCCATTTGCGGGTTTATAATAATGAGATTGGCGAGAAATCCCAAATAACAAAACAAATATACTATAAGAATGGAGAAAATCATGTACGAATAATGATTGATTCCATATTTCAGTTTTGATTATAGCTGTTGTTATAGTCAAATGTTCCCGACAATTTGTTAATAATTAATTTATTATATCCAAACGAAATGTTTGAAGAAGTTATATAAAAATTACTACTTATTCTTTGGATCCTATTTTCGAAAACAGAATTAAAAACTTCTAACCATTTCATACGACATTAGGTCATTGATAACAAAATCACTCATTATGGATAAAGGAATATCTGTAGTGGGTACCATATATGAGAATGAAAGTGGGCCCAAAAGAACATCATAGGGATCAGTCAAGGTAGTTGACTGGTCAAAATTAACAGTCGAAGAAAACAATAAATAATACTATCAATAATGTAATTAAAAAAATAAAGTAGAAATGGGAAAATGTGCCTAGGTAACATCTTTGTGTAAAAGAAAAGAATCTGGAAATATCTCCCACTATCTGCATTGGATTGTGCCATATCTCAATCACTCCTTGATATGTTACACATTTTTACATGTCGTATAGGCTTTATTTTTTTTTTAAATAATTTCTTGCGCTAATTAATTTCCATGTTCCAAAAAGGACAAAAATAATACTCCTATGCTTATCATTTTATTTATAATATATTATTATTGCCACCGTATTTATTTAAAAATCGGTTTAGATAGATTTTAAAAAAATTATTATAATTTATTTTAGTCGGGATGTCCTAACCGTTTTGGTTGACTAGGTAGGTTAGGTGAGCGTTTAGACGGCTTTAGACGGTGAATTTGTTATAAATTTTTCAACATGTGTTTTAAAAATTAACGTCTAT
>CAOJBI012084663.1:0-11575 GCA_948277035.1 Euphorbia corollata
CAAAGCTTCTTCTTCCATCATTGTTTAGGAGAACAAGTAGAGAAGATTGGGGATTTGTATGGTTAGGGATTTGGGTAAGGAGTTTGAGAGAGAGAACATGAGAGGAAGAGAGAGAACACGTTATATATATATATATATATATATATATATATATATATACACGGCGTGTTTTTTTAATTTGTTATTTATATTTTCTTTATTTTCCATCAAAATAGTAGGCGGGAGAATGTCCCGCCGTTAATTTTGTACTGTTCATCGGTGTTTTCCGCATCACTTTGAAACAATTGTTGCGGGAAATGTGAAAGTTTTACACTTTTTTAGAAATTGCAACATCGATTCCACACTTTTTTATATGTGTTGCAGCAAATCAAATTTTTTTTCAAATTTGCAACACTTTCATGCAACACCAACAATCTTGGTTGCAATACATCATCTATGGTGTAGTGAAATGTGGACATCAGGGGGAAGTTCCGGCCGAATTGGGAAGGCCCCTTTGTGGTAAAGAAAATCCTAAGAAAAGGTGCGATCAAAGTCATGGACATGGACGGGAACGAGTTTGTCAATCCGATCAACCAAGATAGGCTCAAGCGCTACCATGTTTAGGAAAAAGAAATAAATCACGAAAAAGCGGTACAAAAAAAAAGAGTTCGCTGAGTTGAAAATCTGAAAAGGGCGACTCAGGCAAAACTTAGAACACAAAGTGAAAACAACGAGCACATCATTTAGAAAACTAGAAAAGGCTAATCGATGGTGAGGGTCAAGTCATTTGAAATATCTGGACCTCGGTTAATCTCATTAATGGAAGTATTTTATGTTGAAATCATTATGCAGATGCTTGATTGAAGACACGCGTGCTATCAGCAAAAACATCATAAATAGTCATCATTTGTTTAACAGTTTAGTTTAGTTTCAATTTATAAATACGATAATAAAAAAGGCTAATCAATCCGACAGTTTCATACCATAGTGGTATAAGTTGGACAAAAGCCGATATAGCGTACATTACAGATAAAATAGTCTAAGAAACATCAACATCCTTCAAGGCAAGTCAAAAGAACGGTGCATATCAAGGAGCATATGGGTTGAGGCCTTCCTCGTCAGGAATCCACGCACGCATCGCCTATAAATGACTATCCGGGTCGGGGATGGAACGGATTACTCCTAGCCAGCCATGATAGAACCTGTTAGTCTCAGTAGTCTCGACCAAGCCATAATCTAGCTCAACAAAGTGGGTATGTTGTGCCCACATCTCGGGTAATCTGTCAGGCCAAGTATGGTGCCACTCGATGACTGTAAGAGCGCGTGAGCATGGTGGGATCCTCAGATGTATCCCGTACTGCCTGCACAACCGATTGGGAGAATAGAATGTAAAGTTGTATAAGCCCATTAACAGCACCCCGTCCTTGTGCATGAGTACTGCTACATGAGAAATGGCCCGCGAAGGACATACCCATCATATCTGATCATCCTGGAAGTGTCATAGGCTCTCAACCCAATCGGCTTCACTCCGCTCCCTATGGTCAGCAAAGACTAATCCGCGCTCAATGTGCTGAACAGGCTTGTAACGGGCAAAGCTCCCCCGAGGCGATCACTTCAGCGATAACTTCTCCATTAGCCATATATGCAATTTATTAATGTTAGAGTTAAGAGGAGCAGAGGAATAACTTGTTTGAAAGGATCTTACCTCGAGAAGTGTCAAGTGATCTCTAACTAAGTCCCGATTCACCACAGCTACGTCCATGCATATGAGGTTCTCTACCAAAGATAGGGTAGAAGGAGAATGACCTCGAGAAAGGGGCTCGATAAGGGATAGTAACCTGAACGGAGCAATGGCACCGACCCCATAAATGAACTCGACCAAAAGGAGTAGTGCGACCATGAAGGGCCAAGAAATATGATCCTGGTGCAAGTTAATGCACCACTGTAGTACCACGTCTACTCTAAAACCTCTTGGAGAGGGAGGGTGAGACAGGAAAGCAGAAATAGAGTTCAAATTCTACAAACCTCTAATTGTATCCTTGGATCCAAAGCGGTAACCAAGGACAGCGAGGGTAAATGCTCAAGGACATGGAATCCCAAGGATGGCCTGCTACTCCTCTATCATCGGACGGAGCTCTTAATCGGTAAAATGGAAAACATGAACGGCAGGGTCCCAAAATGACAATGCTGCCTGAACCAAAGATAAGTACCTGAGTCCCCATAACCCGAATCTCTCAAGCTTCTTCCAATCTAGATTCTTCATGGTGCGTAGGAATTCCCTAAGTTGTTGGTTGTGAGTAGCCATGGCAAGCTTTTGGAGTGGCTAGAAAATCAGTAAAACGGATGATATATCCCCCATATTTGGAGCACTACCATCCTAAAGGTCTGATCTTTAACAGCAGCACCTGCAAAGTTTAAGCATACATCAAATACTAGTAGGCATCACAATAGCCTCAAACAATCCAAAACACCAAGTTCAATCAATCAGGCAGTCATCATAATTACATTCAACCAAAGCAACAAGAAAATGGCGAAAGTGCCAAAACAATCACTCCTAAGCATGAATCTAAGGGTGACAGAATGCCAGTATCAAGAGTGCCAAGCTAAATCCTCAATGTATTGGAGGAATCCATAAAGTTCATAAAGTACGGGAAGAAAAGATAAAGGTCTAAACTAAGGCTACACTAGTTGAATCATCAAGGCTCATTCTCGGCCGACTCCTCGTCATCTGACTCATCCTCCTTCCCGAATCCTAAACTCGGCAACCTACTTTCATTATTAATGTCATCAAATCCAGAAATCGATGGAGTAGATCCTGCAGATGCGCCATCTCTGGACATGAGCTCAAATCGAGAGGCCTTGCCCTTACCCTTCTCCATCTATCACCTTATTTTGGCGATCTCCACGTCACGGATCTGCAGGGCACTCGTCATCTCTCGAACTTGTGCTTTCGATGCCAGATATCTTTCATGCTCCTCAGCTAACAAAGCCTACAACATACATCACAAGCACGCATAAGTGTGAAAAATCCTAATCATACATTCATAAGTATCATTGACAAAGCACATAATACTACATTTCGCACGCATACGTATATTGTCATTTGCACAGGTAAGTGAAAAAGGACAAAGGTACCTCAGCCAACCTATTCTGGGAGATAATCAGGTCACGAGTAGCTAGATAGTGATGTGAAACTAGTTCCATATCGGCACGCGGAACATGTAAAAAGGGGAAAACCTGTCAGAACAAGAAGCCAAAAAATAAAAGCCACATCATAACAAGGAATGCTCACATGGGTAGTCTCAGGCGGCATGAACCCCAAGGAGTAAGGGCTCAGTGGAAGCATCTTGTCACCCGCTCCCCTCTTAGTGAAAGAAGAGAGAAATCAGTCTCGAAGGCGTTGGTAACGTGGCCTTCCACGAAGCCTTGATCAGAGCGGGTCCTCGAACTCCTCTCCTCGACCCGTGCTCTCTTGCTAGCGGCACCCTACATTGAGATTCAAAGTCACATGTGCATGATGCAAACAAGCCAAAACTCAAAGAAAAGGATAATCAAGTTACCAAACATACCTTAGAAGAACTCAACGTATCGCCCACAAGGCCAGCACCATCACCCTGGCCACCACATGCACTGTCATCACCATCAACGCCATCATTCATTCAACAAAGGACCGAAGGGCCAGAACCTGATACAAGTCTAACAAGTACAGACCACCCTGTAACATAGCCACGGACCCAGTATGTAATGAAAACATCCCCGGGGCACCCCCGAAATTTGCTAAAAACTCAACTTTTTACTCTAAATTCAATGATATCTTTTGAACCCTTATGTTTTAATTCTTGATTGAAGGGGCAAAAAATTTTGCTTTCAGTATATCAATCAAGGAATTAAAACATACAGTATCTCCATTTGATAACAAACGTTTCTCCTCATTGCAGGAACCATACATTGGGAATGGCACCCCTACTACGAGCCGGCCAAGAAAAATGATGGGCAAACTATCTTACTACGGGTTGAAGACCCAATCAAGGGGCACCAAAGTATGGTCCAAAAACAAAATGGTCAACTTTCCCCAAAGAGGTCGCCATGACACTAATCAACTGCTCATGCATCCTTCCCCAGCAGTTCCAAGGGCACCATTTATCCCAAGGCCAACTCACAAGGGGCAATCACTTATGACTCATGAAACTCAACTTCACAACAAAGGCGCGGTGCAAGCACAAAATACTTAACTTCAGTCCTTTCCCAGCAGTTTCGAGGGTATCATCAAAGCTAAGGTCAACTCACAAGGGGCATCTACCTTCGACTTCCTATAGTCATCATCTTTTTTAAGGCCAGGAAAAAGAACGGCCTTTCCCCAAGGCACCAACCGCTGCTAGTCAGGTACGTCTTCTCAACCCGCTGCTCTTACATATCATGGGACCATACTGATCTCATATCATCAATAACCCCACGAGGGGCAGCCTGTAAGCATGGGATTTCGATCCTACTCGCGAGTTCAATGATGAGGCTGTAATTGTTATTCCCCATGCTAGCTTTTCATTCTTACAGGGCCCTAATATCGTCCGGATGAAGCTCTCTATGTTTATTTTGGCCGGAACCAAGCTAAAAACCGAAGAAACTAAGTGGTTTTCCCTTTTTAGCATGTGATGTCATTAATGACATTGCCCATGTCGTTAACGATAAGATAGTTGACAGAGTCAACTCTGGTAACTTTTTTTCGATTTTTAAGGCCAAAAGCCTTTTCCCCCCATCCCTTTCCATCTTCCACTGATTGAGGCACACCTTCAACATCACCTAGTACTGATTATTCCATCTTTTAGGGCATGGTCTTCCAAAAAGTGAAAAGAAGCATGGGAAAAAGGAGAAAAGTAAAAGGCACGATTTGAATTTCGGATTGAAGGGATCTCTACAAAAGTGACTTGAGTTCCAGAGAGAGGGGAAGAGGATTTTCGTTTGGAAAACCCATCAAAGAGAGAACATTCAGGTTTCAAGTCTCAACTTGAGTGTTCTTGAGTTTAAAAGCTCATTTTGCAAAAGTCATCAAACAAACCACCTTCAAACCTTAGGAATCCGACTTAGATAGATTAGGTTCATAAAATGGGTATGAAGTTGGGACATCTTGGGGTTGGTTTCTGATCTAAGCAAGTTTAAGGTTTAGTTATACACTCCATAAGCAAACTTGAGGTTTAGAGGAGTTTTGAGTCTCATCTAAGTTCTAGCTTTCACTTCCAGCAAGTTCTAACAACTTAAAACTTGTTGTGGGTGCTTCAAAGAAGAGCCATTACACTCCAAAAGCTTTTCTTCATCTTTTCCATTTTTCAACCAAAGTTAGTTTTAAGAGACCAAATCCGGAAATCCTTCATTCTGGACTTCCAAGAACATTTCTTTAGGTCATTACACCTACCCTAAACACATACCTTCAGTTTAGAGCCCATATAGGTTCCAACATAAGGTTTTCACATCATCAACATCAACAAAAGAAAAAAGAGAGCTCCCGGAGGACATTGAGGGTCTAGAAGAAGTGGATTCATGGCTTCAGGGTATGCCTCTGAGTTCCTAGAGTCTTGTTCTATGTGTTTATGCATGTTGGTAGTGTTTATTTGAGTTTTAACAAAATTTGGGTGTTCTACATCTGTCATGTCGTTAATGACATGGCACTCCAGCAGCGTCGAATCGTTTTTTTGCTTCGTTTTACGTCCAATCGATCAAGAGGTGACCATTCAAACTTCAAATTTGAGTTTCTAAGTGACATAGAACTTATTATTAAGCACTTTCGGGACCTAAAATCCATTCGAGAAGCGATTCGGGTGGTTAAAGTCGGTTTCCCCTCATCGGGGTCTAATTTACCGACTTTAACGACTTTCTTCCCGATCGGATTATGATGGCAGCCCCATTACTTTATATTCAGACCTAGATTTAATTACTTTCCATATATATCATGAAGTTGTTGATAGGAACCTATACAAAGGGAACCCGGTTCCCAGATAACCGACCAAACGAAACTCGCATGTGGTAGTTTCACTAAACAAAAATGACCAACATACTTGTGATTAAAAATGAATCATTTTTATAAAGAAATTAGCCGAAAAGATATTTTCATCGATTTTAAATGGACCACACGAGTCTCACAAAATATCCTAACTCGAGCATACGTGGTGCAATCGCACATGTTTGTGTTCTGAAATATAAATTGTGCTAGCCCTTGTGGATGCAGGTAGACTAGGTTAGATGTATGCTAGGTTTACTTTCCTTCGAGTATCGCATTTAATTCAAAATCAATGTAATATTTGTTAGAATTCGTGTATCCTAGGCGATTGTATTCATTAGATATCGTTGTAACTAATCCCCCGTAGATTAGGTGCATTTACTTTCTTATGTGTTTACTTTCCCGCATTTATTTACCGCTTTCGGCATGCGCGCTAAACAAACATATAAGCCGAAACACTTAGTATTTTGAAAAGTTATAAATGTGGTTTTCAAACCGATGTAATTTAACTGAAAATGACAAACGAAATAGATAACTCATCCTGGACCGAATCTCTGTACTAGGGTATTGTCTCGAACACCCCGTGATCTAGGTTGTACCAAAAATATTCCCAGAAGAGCTTATCCGGGTGGCGAGTCCAAACCATAGGCTAGAGATTTAGGTCTCGTGTCTATTAAATTTGTTTCACAAACTTGTTTACCTCCCAAAAAAACAACATCAGTTTCGATACTAACATTTTCAAAAACTCCACGACTCCGTTCATTGGGATCGGCACCTTGCGGTTACCGTGCGGGTCACGACGTCGTCTGCTCATAGCAGGCTTGCAAAAAAAAGTAAAATAAGTATAAAACAAAAGTATGTTGATCAAATAAAATGTTATTTGATCAGCAGCGCAATCTAACGAACAAATAATGAATTAAATATTTATTTTATAATAGGACAACCTAGCCATAACTCTCTTCTTTGAACAAATCTTATGGGAGGAAGAACGCTTCTACAAGTTATATTTTATTTTATCAACATCTTTCTTGTTTTTTGTCTAAATATAAGATCAATGGCTTCAAATATAGATCTTATGCTACACAATTTGATATTGATAGTTTTACAACTAGGTTAGACTCCATCTTCTTTAAGACATAGTTACTTGCTGATCTTTCACATCAGATATCCCAGATCTATCTCCTTTTGGAAAGATCATTGCAGATCTATGAAGTTAGTTGAGATAATGGCATATGCAACCATTTTAATGATTGTAGATATTTGAAATTGTTAGTTGGAGGATTAAGAATTACAAGTTTCAGAGTTTTTTTTTTGTTATGTTATTACGTTTGTCTTCTTGCTCATTTGGCAAGTTTGTTTCTATCTCTTATTATTATGAAATTTTATCTCTCTGGTTATGGTAGGAAATTTTATTTGATACATGCAGCATTTTGTTATCATGAATCAGTCAAAATGTACTCTATATATCAATTTTAATCCAATATTTCCTTTTCCTACAAAAATATTTATTTTATCTTTCTGTTTGAAACCCAAATGGGTTTTTGTATTGACATATAAAATTAAATATTTTTAAACTATAATACAGTCTATTATATCAAATAAAAAATGAAATAAATTTTTGTTTATAATTGGTACTAGTTTTTTTTTGCCTTATGAGCGAGATAAGAAGTCAAAGTTCATATGTTGATGTACAAGACTTATTTTATACATGTTGAACCTAATTTGAGGATTTACTCAGGAGTCTCAAGATAGTGTTTGACGATGATAAATATAAGATAAAGCAATCTATAATATAATATTATGTCTAGCACTTTTCTTAAAGTCGTACGTTGCTGATCTAAATACTTAAAGCTAGCACAGAATGCTGAGTTACTCAGCATGGTAGAGTAGAATTGATTTAGCACACTATGCGGTCATTGCTGAGTATTCTATGACTTGACTCTACATAGCTTTAACCCTTGTTTTTGGAATGAAATATTCCTAAATTGATGTCTTGCATGTCTCAAAGCTGATTTGGCACATTAAGGGATAATCATGTGGTCCAAGGAAAAAGGTATCGGTATGAATGTCGGCCTATCAATACTAAAATCCAACCAGAATGGATATTCAAGCCGCATTTCAAAATCAAGATGTGCCACATTGCAAACATTGTACCTCAAACCAATCAAAAGTAATCACGTAGCATTTCGCACCATAATCTCAAGATATGAAGCAACTGAAGATTGGAGGCTTACTATAAGAAATTCATCAACGGCTTTGAATCTCTCAAACCATTGGGTTAATCTTACAAATCAACAGATAAAAATCCCTCTCACAACGAATTTAAATATGTCTCCAACAGAAAAAATCTCAAAGTTAGAAGGAGAAGAGAAATTGAAGATAAAGCGAGATGAAGGATAAGTTTGTAATGGCTATCTTTCTCTATGTCTATAAATAGAGAATGAAGATCACATTTCAAATTTGGTGAATACACTCGGAATTTCTAAGTGCTAAAACTCTACAGAAACATACTCAGCAACCTTGAAATTCCTAAAAATAAGAACAAACCATTGTCTCCTCTGTTTTGAGCTTAGAATTATATTATTTCAAGTGTAATCGATCAGATTTGTAAGAGAACCATCATACTTATAAGTTGGACTCTTAGTTCTTAAATATCTGATAAACTTTGAGTGATAGGAGGATTGTGAATGGCAATCCTACTGAGTGTTACAATCTGTAAGATACTTATTATAATACCCGCTGTGAAGACTTCTCCGCCTATTTAAAGGAGTGAAGATACTGGATTAAATCTCAAGGAATGTACCTAGGGACTAGATGTAGGCATGAGGTTAAACTAGCATAAAACGATGTTTGATCTCTCTCAACTCTATATTTTCATTACTCAACTGTTTACTGTCTACAATTGTTTTATCTGCATTTTTGTCTAAGTCCTTACTAATAGTTATTCTTATTGAGTACTCTAACTCAACAAAGCTCTATAATATGAGATTTAGGTCAGTTTGTTTTTTCTCAAGACCTTATCTATTTTTACATTTCTTATAGCAAACTTAAACTAATTGAAAAAGTGATTAAACTCAACTTAGAAACAAACTTAAGCCATTCACCCCTCTGACTAATTGTATTTTAAGTCCATGAGACCAACAATACATAATAATGATAATACTTATTTGTTTAATATTTTATTTTTTTCTAATTTGCGCAATTGCATCTTTAATAAAAAAATAATTTCACACTACCCTACCCGAATGTAGACTCGAACATGTAACATCTAAGAACTCAGCTTCATGCTCAATCAATAGGTTAAGAACTTTGTCACTTAATATTTTAAATATTTACTATATACCAATTGAAATTCTAAAAAGTATATGTACTTAAATCTGTTGTAATATAATACTTTTCAATATTAATTGGTAGATACACCTCCTTCCAAAGTGGAGCAAGAAGGTAGGGGTCTGCGTTCGAGTTTCAGATTTCTCAAAAATTAAAAAAGCCAAACATCGTGAAATTTTCGATTGTTAAATCTTCAAACAAAAAAGTATTTTGATTATTTTTTTTATAATATATTTTCTTACTCATTATTTTGTTACAAACAAACATGTTAAGAGTAATAAACTTTATGAAATATAAAGAAAATGATATTTACTTGCAAGTTCCTAAAACAGATGTAACCAAGGTAGTAAGTTACAGTACAGAACTACTCAGTGCAACATCTAAACGACGTATACGGTAAGATAGATTAAAAATAACGGTACAAAAGAATAACATATATTGCGGGTTCAAAATGATTATAGAAAATGTATTTATGTGATAAAATGTATTATTATAAAGTGCTGGAAACATATATTTTATATTCATATTATTATACTATATTCATTTATTTTAAAATAAATTAGTTTTTTTAAGAAATTAAGTCTCTGGTAGAATAATCGGTTAAGCCTTACTTAAATCTATAATATTCCTTTTGGTTCCTAATATTATAGTCATTTTAGACTTTGCATCAAAACTGCGAAAATAATTAAATTATTCCTTATACTTTTATAATAAAATTATCTTATTCTTAATTACTAATTTATAATTTTGTTTATACTTATTCTTTTTTCAAATTAGTACGAGGATAAATTAAAAAATTGTTAAAAGTTACATTCATATTCTAAAATGACGAGTAAAAAAGAATGAAAATAAAAATTTAAAATGACTAATATTACAAACTGGAAAGAGTATAAGTTGTTATATTTTTGTAATCTGATAACGGATAATAATAATTCTCTACGTGTGCTGACGTGAAAGAAACTCATATTGGACCACTTACAACCATCCGTACGTATGTACAGTGTTTGTTGGCTCAATCAATGTCTTTTATTATTATATCAATCAATATCTTTTGGGAATATTTTTGCATATACGACTCATATTTTAGCCCTAGAAAATGCAGTTGACAAAAATATGACGTAGTTAGGCATTGGGTTAAAAAATATAACGTAACAAAGGGTGGTTTTAACTAGCATGAAAACGGGTTTCAAAATCCCGTTTTGAAATTGTAAACGGGACTTTGAGTCCCGTTTTCATAAAACAAAAAACAAAAAAAAAGTTAAAGTTGGTGACTGGGCGACAAAGACTGTCACCCAGTGACTGTGCACTGAAAACGGGACTTAAAGTTGACTGCAGCTGCATGTTGGTGTGGGAATAATAATCAATTATTCCCACGCCTATGCATTCTTACCTCCCCATTTCCCAGTTTTCATCCTCTCCTCTATTTCATTTCTTCTTACTTTCATTTCTATTCTCCCCTTAATTCCTTCTCATTTCATTCCATCTATCTACTTTCTAATTTTCACATTATATAAATCAATTTTTTATATCATACATCAACCAAATTACTTCTTGAAACAAGGTAATGTTTATTTAAATTTATAATTATTGTTATTTGTTAGTGTAAATATAAAAAATTAAGTTAATTTGTTGTATTTGTTTTATAATAATTATGTAGGATTAAGCTTCAATTAAAATTAAGATTTGTGTTTTATTATTTATGTAATTATTTACCATATTTAGTTAAAATGTAATTATTTAGCATATTTATTGTTTATGTAATTGTTGGGTATAATTATGTTAAAAAAATAAATAATTATGTTTAGTGAATTGATTATATTTAGTGGTAATTGTTGGGTGATTATGTTTGGTTGTAATTGTGAAAAAAATAATTATGGTTAAGTTAAAAAATTGTTTAGGTTAAAATATTGGTTAGTGGTAATTGTGAAAAAAATAATTATGGTTAGGTTAATTTATTGTTTAGGTTAAAATATAGTTTAGTGGTAATTATGAAAAAAATAATTATGGTTAGGTTAAAAAATTGTTTAGGTTAAAATATTGGTTAGTGGTAATTGTGAAAAAAATAATTATGGTTAGGTTAATTTATTGGTTAGGTTAAAATATAGTTTGGTGGTAATTGTTGCTTCCTAAATGTATTACCTAGCAAGTGCACTAGGGTCTATTGTAGTGTGGTAAGAACAAGTGTCGTATTCCTCGGGGAGCAAGTATAAACAGTTCGAGATCTTCCTGTTAGACTGGTTTAGAAGGTCTCTGTTTCTGTGGGTTTTTGATTGTGGG
>CAOJBI012085285.1:0-11846 GCA_948277035.1 Euphorbia corollata
ATCATATTTGTTCTACTAAGTTATGACTATGAGCTAAGAGTATGATTGACCTCTTCAAATATATGGTTTTGAAATTATTATAAATCTGAAGCAAAAAAATGTCAAGCTTTTATAATTTTTAGATTTCTGGATCATTATATGGTTTTATGAGTTTGGAGCAACTGTTAATGTTACTATTTAATTGTTTTAATCCGTGAAGTTTTTTTTTACGGCAAACACTTCAAGAGCATTGAAAATATTTTTGATCTTCAGTTTTTGAAAGGACATTTCATTGTGCCTTTTTAATAGAAAATCAAATCAATGGGCTTGGATATACTGAAGGCTACCCAGAATGTGATTGATGATGTTATAATATGGATAAACCAATATGAATGTTAATTGTATATTAATATTGCTTATTTAATATACTGAAAGTCTCGCTCAAAGTAAATTTGATTTCCCTATTCTTTTATTCGTATGCTCTGGGCTTTTGGAAGAAACTCACCCTTTAATGGAGACTGAACTTTTGGGCTTTGTAAATAGAGAGAAAGAGAGAGCTCCAAATTTCTTGCTTTTGATAAAAATTGGCTTGATCTCTTACTGCTTTCACCTTTTCCTCTATTCTGCAATTTATATTTACTATCTTTTAGCTACTGATCTCATGCTTAGTCTGCAATTTAGCTTAACTATCTTATTTAATATTCTTTCCCCTAGAGAACTATTGAAGGACCTACTGCAGGAAAAGAAGACCTGAGAAGCTTTAAGCTCATTTTGGAATATGTAAAAGCATTGCCTTTAAGTCTTGTTGCTTTTTTATGTGCAGTGTTACATTTATCTTTGATTGTCACCTGATGTTAACTAAAGGTCAGATCATGTGGGTAGCAGTGTTTTGCTTGACAAATTTCACATATTTCTATAAAAGGTTAGACTAAGACCAGTATATCAATTTATGCAGAGTAGGCAAGAAACGGACTTTGTTTTGGTGTCATGCACAGGGTTAGGAGTTGAACCTAATAGAAGGGAGCAAGTTCTGAAAGCAAAGAGGGTTTGTGATTTAGTGCTTTAATGTATATTCTTAAAAAGTCTTCTGTTGCTAATTCCTTCTCAAATTTTCTCCAGGCTGTTATTTGTTAGGATTAGATTTTACTTGAGTTGATGAGTATTAGATTTAAATATGAATGATGTAAATGAGGTGCTTGATGTTTTCGCCGCTAAAGTAATCTACCACGTGTAATTTTTACTTTGGAATATTTTTCTTCCATTTTATATAAATTGTAGATTTCATGTTAATTAATTGGTTTGATAGATTGACTTTTGTTATGTTCGAATCAGTTGATATAAAACAATTGATTGCTATTTTTATTTATATGGATTGGAAAATTATTTTTACGGGTTTTCTATTTATATATTCGGTTTTATTAATATAAATTTGTTACAGGTTTTCTATTTGTACATTCCGTAATTAAAAAAAAAAGAAAAAAGAAAACAATTGCCTCGGTTGTTTGACTTAACCGAGACAAGCTGAGCGCTCAAGTTGGTACGCTAAATAAACGGATTGCCTCGGTTGGTCTGACAACCGAGACAATGTGGGCGTATGTAATCAGCCCACGTCAACGCGCTGATTGTCTCGGGTTTTTTTACAGCCGAGGTAATATGCGCGTGCTGTCTCGGTTCCGCGCAACCGAGACAGCCGAAAATTAGCATTTGTCTCGTAGCCTTTGGTCTCGGTCGATAACCGAGGTCATTGGGCCTTTTTCAACCGAGATCATAGACCGTTTTTCCACTAGTGAAAGTGCAGATCGTTTGAAAAAAATTCAGGAAGATATTGCTGTTTCGGGGCTGTCTGACGAGCTTTGTAGATTGGAGAAGGAAGCTCACTCTCAACTTAACAATAATCTGTTACGGAAGGAAATTTTCCTCAAAGACAAAAGCGGCGTCCGTTGGCTCAAAGAGGGGGACCGTAACACTTCTTTTTTCCATCGCTCATCGAAAGTTCGTAAGTGTAAGACGGGAATTAATGCTTTAATGATTGATGATAATTTATCTACCAATGCGGATGCCATCTCTGAGCACATTGTTAATTACTATCAACAATTGTTCTCTTCTAGCAGTAGCTCGGTTGAATCTTCACCCCATATAAGCCATATTGTTCCGTCTTTGGTCACTTCGGTTGATAACGATTGTTTGATTTCTTGCCCTTCGATGGAAGATGTTCGTCGCACGGTGTTTGCGATGGATCCCCAGAGCGCTCCGGGCCCCGATGGTTTTTCTGGTCATTTTTATCAATTCTTTTGGGATATTGTCAGCTCGGACGTTTACAGTATGGTTCGGGATTTTTTTAGTTCGGGTTTCATGTCGCCCGGGTTGAACTCGAATTTGATGATTCTTATTCCGAAAAGAGATGATGCGATTAGAGTTGAAGACTTTAGACCCATCGTTATGAGCAACTTCTCTTTCAAGATTATTACCAAGATCCTCGCCGAGCGTTTAAGGGCTGTGGCGTCTCGTATTATCTCAAAAAATCAGTTTGGTTTCATTAAAGGTCGCAACATCCATGATTGCATCGCTATGGCCTCGGAAGGCGTTAATTTGCTGAATGATACTTGCTTCGGGGGGAGCTTAGCTATGAAAATTGACATTCGGAAAGCATTTGACACTTTAGATTGGAATTTCTTGTATCAAGTTCTTCATGCATTTGGCTTCTCGACTACTTTTTGCCACTGGATTCATAATATCCTTAACTCGGCCAGGATTTCTATCCTCACTTCTACCGGCACTCATGGTTATTTTCATTGTGCTCGGGGCGTGAGACAGGGGGACCCTCTTTCTCCCCTTATTTTCGACCTTGCTGAAGATTTTCTCAGCCGCAAGATTTCTGATCTAGCTCAAAGAGGCAGGCTTCGCCCCATGAAATACTCCAGAGTCACGGCTTTTCCTACTCACATGCTTTATGCGGATGATATCATGATTTTCTGCCGAGCTACCATCCATAATATGTGGGAGATTAAGTGTTTATTTGATGACTATGCCATGCTCTCGGGGCAATATGTTAGTTGGGAAAAATCGAATGTCTTTTTTGGTTCGTCTGTCACAGCTATTAGGCGCCATGATCTTCTGAATGTCACTGGTATTAGCCAAGGGTCGCTTCCCTTCTGCTACTTGGGTGTTCCTCTTTTTAGAGGAACTCCTAGAGCTTCGCACCTTCGGCCTTTGATGGATAAAATTGTCAGCTGTTTTTCTAGATGGAAGGGCACGTCGCTCTCTATGGCTGGTAGACTGATCTTAGCAAAATCGGTTATCACTAGCTCTTTGCTCCACTCTTTTTCCATCTACAAGTGGCCGCATTCTCTTTTGCATCTCCTTGCCGCTGCTATTCGGAATTTTGTGTGGACAGGTTCGGTTGACAAAAGAAAATTGGTGGCTGCCCCGTCCGAGCTTTGCTCTCGTAGTCTTTCTTCCGGGGGTCTTGGTTTGAAAAATCTCTCTCTTTTGAATCAAGCCATGTTAGCTAAGCTTTGCTAGTCCCTTATCTTTGAGAAGAGTATTTATGCGAGCCTGTTGAGATCTCGTTTTATCAGGAACGATGTCCCCCTGGATTATATTGCTAACTCTTCGGTTTGGAGCTCTATTCATACGGTTTACAATATTCTGAGATCGCAAATCTCTTGGTTCTTGGGATCAAAATCTGAGCTTAATTTTTGGAACTCAAGCTGGATAATTCCTCCTCTTGCTGTGCAGTTGGGTTTCTCGAAGCAAGACAGCCTGAGCCGTCGGGATTTGATTGCGGACTTTATCACGCCTAATGGGTGGACCGATCTTCCTAGTCTGCCTGCTGATATTAAGTAGCTTATTGATCTGAAACGCTGCTTGGATGACGAAGCTGATTTATGCGTCTGGAGACCTGGTAGTTCGGGGATCTTCTCGGTAAAGTTTTTCTACCAGTCTCTTCAGCCTATCGAGGAGCTGGATCGTGTGGCTAAGAAGCTTTGGCACGCTTCTATTCCCCCCTCTCACTCTTTGGCTGCTTGGAAAGTCTATCATGGTTATATAGCTACCCATGATAAACTCATGATTAGAGGCATTTCGGTTGTCTCTATGTGTATGATGTGTAGGAACCATTCGGAAGACGCCACTCACCTCTTTGTTTCTTGCCAGTTTGCTGCCCAGATTTGGCAATCAGTCATGTCTCTCTTTGGTCGTCGAATTGACTTGCGTGGCACCGTAAAAGAGGTTATTACTTCAGCCTTCTCTCAAAGGTTTAGCTCTCAAGTGCAGGTCCTGTGGCATTGCGCCATTGTCAAGGTTATCTGGGCCATTTGGAAAATGAGAAACTCTTGTATCTTCGACAACCTTAACCCGAATATTCAAGGTTTCTTACATTCTCTCTGGGCTTCCCTTAGGAGAACTGATTCTCTTAACTCGGGCTCGATTTGGAATTCTTCTATTGAGCGCGGGATTCTTAATACTTTGGGAATCCAGCCGCGGTTGCCAAAAGCTCCGAAGACTATCCTGGTTTGTTGGTCTCCTCCTCCTCATGGTTGGATAAAGGCGAATACGGACGCTTCCGCCGTTGGCAACCCGGGCTTGGCGGGAGGTGGGGGCATTTTTAGAGACCATTACGGCAGGTTCGTCGGTGGCTTTGCTAAACCCTTAGGCTCTACATTTGCCTTCGTTGGGGAGCTCCAAGCTACAATTCTGGCGGTTGAGAAAGCTTGGGCATTCAGTTGGCATCAACTTTGGTTGGAAAGCGATTCCATGTACGTGGTTTCCCTCTTTCGTTCTAGAAGCAATTGTGTGCCGTGGATGGTGCGTTCGGATTGGATGCGTTGCCTCAAGCATCTTAGTTCCATGCGCTTCGTCGTTTCGCATACCTTTAGGGAGGGTAATGGTGTAGCGGATTGTCTTGCTAATTATGATAGAAATGCTTTAGATTTTGTTTGGTGGGATTCTATCCCTTCTTTTTGCTTCGAGCTTTACGCTCATGATTGTATGGGCTGGTGTAACTACCGGTTTGCTTAGACTTTCTCTTGTTTTTTCTGGTTCTCTTTGTACTCTATTTCTTTTTTCTTAATAATATTTGAGCTCGGGTTTGGTTGTCTTTGGTCGCGGGGGTGCCAACCTAGTTGGGATCCCCGTCCAAGATAACTCTCGTTCTCCGCCTTTACTTAAAAACAAACAATTTGGCATCATTAATTGTAGTAGTATCTATCAATGTACTGCAATGGCTTTCAAGGGTGTGGTTCTTGGACCTTTGTACTAAAAGTTTAGGGAAGAAGGAATGTGTGAGTTAAAAATTTATCAGTTGTGAATCACATGATGCTAGGGAACACGAAATGGGGATTACGAACACAAATTATTTGTGTTGGAATTCGATTTGGTCCAAATTATATGAGTGTTGCTGGTTCCTAAATTTGCAAATTGTCCATTAGGTGGGTGGGGTCGAGCATTTTGTGGATCGCACTCAACTGATTAAACCGAATTGCATTAAAAATATTTGTCGATTTACATCTAATATTGAACTTGCTGAACCGAAAAGATATATATCAGTTAAGTTAAGTCCAGTTCAACGAGTACTTGTAAAAAATTCAGTGATTTAATTTGGCGTAATCTGTTTTATACAACCAAATGCTCACCCATTACATAGGGGATCGATTAAGCGGCAGGTTTACATGTCTATTTGTACTAAAGTGTTTATGGTGACTAAAATCAATTATAATCTTCTTAAAACAGTAGGAGAAAGTATAAAGTGAACATCAGAAAAATGTTAACAAATCTATTCAGAAAAACAAAACTAGGTAAATTTGGAGACAAATGGAATTATAAGAGCCTAAAGGAGAGAATCAAACGCATTTCAAGAAATAAAAAACCAAATATCATACATTTCGCCGGATACCAAATATTTTGAAATTTACTAATAACTCAATTTATAAATTCTAAAATGAAAGATACATGTCTTTCTTAAAAGATATTAGAGCTTCTTGAATCTAAAAGTCAATAGATTGAATCTTGATAGCTACATTTATTGATATAAAATATTTATTTCGTGAAACTAAAGAAGTAAAAAGGAACTTGTTATTAATATTGAAGGAAAATTGCTCGGATTCATTAAATTGAATGTGTTATTATGGAATGAAAAGAAGAAGAAAAAAGGTTGTGATTGTTAGAGAGATAGAATAAGAGGAGAAATATTTGGTTAAGAAATGGTGGAATACAAAGAGATAGAAATGTAGTTATGGTTACACGATTTGGATGAATTAAAATATTGATACTTTTCAGAAAGTATATTAATTAGATATCTAAGCTTTTGATAAAAAAATTTTTTTTTGAAAGGGAGCTTTTGATAAAAATATGTATCTTTTTTATACACTTTCATCATTTAAAACAAGTTTAAGTTTATACTCAATTTTCACTTATATATCACTAATAATACATTTTTATTTTCAATATGAGATAGCTTCAACATCTCTAACACAGGTGCGAACCCATCCAAACACCACACATTGTAAATATGAAACATGAGTCTGGGACATGTATAAAGTTAGATTTGGCGTGATTTTGAATGTCCCACCTAGCTAGATTCGTTACAAATTAAGTTATGTAGGTAACTAGCTAATTAAATATGTAAGGTTATCATTCGTTATCTCCTTGAGAGATATGTATTATAGTTGTGCATTTGTTTAAAGAAATGGATATTCAGGCAGTGATTCCAATTAATTGGTTAATAGAATAACTTCTCTCAACCATTCAGGCATATATATGTATATATAAAAGCCAATTTATTCAGCGAAAATAAAAGCGTACAATTATACTAAGCATGCATATCTATGATATGCTGAGATTTTATTTGAACTTTGATAAACAGTAACATTAGCATCAATTTGGTAGAGTAGTTATTATTCATCAAGATCTGCCACCAACTGCTCATCAAGCTCTTCAGTAGAACTGTCCCCGACTTACCCATTTCCAGTATTATAGAGCAAAATTGCAATATCTGGTTTCACTTGTGCAACATTGGTGATATCTTTGAATGAATAATCTGCATTTTGCACTTGAACCTTAGTTGGAAATACTCCACTTTGACCAGATAGCTGAATCTGAAAAGAAAGTGGATCCCACTTATTTTCGTAGCTAATTGTATCACCTCTTGGTGTGTAACCAAAGTCAAATCTGTTCTCAATATATTGCTGGATGAACTTGAATCTTGTCGCCTCTGCAACCATTTCTGCAAAAACAACAAGACTCGTTTTGATTGCATCGACGTTTCTACCATCAAAATTATGGAATGTATTGATCGATGTCTTCAATGGTTTGAGTCCTAACGGAATACTATCTCTGTTAGGCAAATTAGCATAATTTGTATCCAGGTTGGTCAGTCTTTTTTTTTGCGTCCCATCGAAAAGGAGATTTTCCGATCCTACTGGGGCATCCTTCAAAAAATACGAACGACCTACAGTTTTAAAAGCAATAACATATACGTTTAGTACATGTACTGCTAGCGTGATCGAGAGCTTCGAATCGTAATTGATCAGTTCAACTTCAACAAACTTGTTCTGGTTTGTTATTTCGGATGGTTTTCGTAGAACTGGTATTCCGTGACTTGTCTCTCCACTTTGTAGCATCGATCTTAATGTGGTTATCAAAGTATGGTAGCCTCCAACACTGTCGAGGTGTGTCGTATATGTGACCTTCGGGTAAGCTATAGACAAAGCTGTAGGATTGTAAAACGAGTTCAATAACCAAGTATAGAAATTCAAATAACAAGTTCCAGTAGGATTTAAACAGTTTTAAAACATTCAGAATCAACCAAGCATTACTCAAACATTCACAGTAAGCTTAAAATGCAGAAAAGATAAATAAGACAGAGATTTTAAGGCAGTTCCCACGATTGGTACTTTTATCGTATGGACCAATATTCAGGGTACATCTGCCGGTGAAGGAGAGAGCAATTTTCATTAGATGGTGGCGAAATCAAAACCGGCAAAGATTCAAGTAGTACACAGGAGTTCAGAACAACAAGATTCCAGAAAATATGCAGCCAAATACAAATTGCCTAAACCCAGAAAACGCTAACAGAAAACAACCCAAAGAATAACCTCTCAAACCTTGCATTTCTTGAAACTTAACGAAATATAAAGCCAGTGACAGAGTGCGGTTGTCAGAGCACTAATGAGAGCCACAGATCAACTTCTTTATCACGACTTGCACCTGTCGAAAAATCAATTTAATAAATACAGTAAAAATTAGATTTAAAACTACATACTAATACTTTGCAATAACTTTTGTTACATCCGATGCATAAACTCCGCCCTCATAAGTATATCGTGCTTACATATAAATGAACTTGCATGTTGATATGTGATATGACTGATTCAATTAGATTTCACCAGCAATTTCATGAAAAATTTATTTTTTTCTAATAATAATTAAATAATAAATAGCCTTATAAATTTATCAAATACAAACCTTAAAATTTTAAAATTAAAAAAACTTTATCTACTCATGGATGTGGTATAAACTTAGCATTTTAATTTGTTAATATTTGGTTAATATTAGAGGTATATGTTAATTAATATCTGTTATTTAGTTAGGCAAAGGGTCTTTTAGTAAATGACCAAGTCATATAGTTGCTGTATATAATTGACTAAGCAACAGCTTTTGTAATTAACGATTTTAGTTCATCTTCTCTGTACTTTTCTATTCTCTCTATTAATGAATTCTTTGTTCATCAATTCTCTATCTCTCTCTGTAAATTGTTCAATTCTATAGTTAACATAAACGATTTTTATCCTGTTCTAAAAGTTAAAAAATAAATTTTAGAAAACTTTTAAAGAACTTTCATCTTGCCATAAATCTTGAGAAATATAACCAATTACATAAAAAATTAACTTTATTTTGTTTTTACATACCAAAAAAAACTTTTGTTTACTTTTGTTTTGTTTTAATAATTATTGTTTTTATATAATTTTTTCTCATACTAGTTTCCACACATAAATTTGAAGGTATTGCAACTTGCAAGTGACACGATACAAAAATAGCATTAAAGTACTAATTTGCGGCTTGCCCCTGCAACGAGTAAATGAGGATAATAGCTAATATTCAATAGGTTGGTTACGAAGATCGGGCAGTGAACAGGACCCGTACTGTTCCGTCCTTATATCTTGTATAATCTATTTTTGCGAAGGGTTTTTCAAAAGGAAATTCGAATTACATTGAAAATGAAATGTGAATGCATTCAATGGGAGCTATTTTACTAGCATCACAAATAATAGACCTGTTCGCGGACCGGGCTACCCGCCCGGCCCGGCCCGAGCTCGTTTCAATGGGCCATGTTTAAACATTCATTTTTTAAAAAATCCGGCCCGAGCCCGAGCCCGAGCCCAATCCTGACAAAGCTCAAAGTTTTATGGATCGGGTTTGGTTTTTATATAAATATCCGAGCCCGGCCCGACGAATAAATTTTTTACTTTTTATATATTTATATATTAAATCTATACATGTTTTAAACTTTTAAAAAATTTATTCTATTGAATTTGGTTACTTAACTACAATAAATATTATCAAATATTAAAGATTTTAATTAAACGATATAATTATAAGTAAAATTTAAACATATTTTACGTATTTTATTTTATTCTATTTAATTTAATAATGAAATTTATGAAAAAAATAAATGTTCACGGGCTTAGGTCGGGCTTGGGAATGACCTTGTAAGCCCAGCCCGACCCGGACCCGGCCCGAGCCGAAGTTCTAAAGTATGGGATTGAGCCGGGCTTGGGTTGATGTTTTTTGGTGAAAAGCCCGTCAAGTCCGGCCCGAACCCGGCCCAGCCCGCCTGATGAACAGGTCTAACAAATAACATACTGAAACTTACCAAATATAAGATTCCTGTCCTGTAAGAGATTTTAACCCCTATTAAAAAATCTGAGTTACATAAAAAACAATGTATTGAAATGGGAGCATTAAAAAAAAAAAAGAAGAAGAGATGGGAACACTTGTCTTGTCTATTGTCATGTTGAAGTTTTTTCAAATTTCGGGGGAGTTTGATAATATACTTTGTAAAGTTTTGACTTTTCTTTTTGGCTTATACTTGAGTGGTATATAGTGAGATAATAAATTAAATTAAATAAATCGAACCAAATTAATTTCCTTTAAAAAGAATGTCTCCAAACATATTTTAAGAACGCTATTCCGGCATATACTATCAATGAAATTCAACAAATATTAGTGCCGGAATAACGAGATGTCTATTGTTTAGCGAGATGGAGTTCCAGATCTTCATTCTTGTGGTTCCTCAATTCTCCTTTCATTTATTCTTGTATTGCTTAAGGGTTTAGACTAGGTTTCTTTTTTCTTAACACAAGGCTTTCATTGATTAAAGAAATGAGATGGAACACGAGAGGCGACATTATTCCTTCCTTCTTGAAACATGTCAACTAGGTGGTCCGTAAATATTAAACAATACATTAAGATTCTTTTATTTGCAAAACAAATAAAGTATCCAAAAACTCATACATGGCTTTTTCTCTTTCAAAGTTGGGAAATGCAAATGCCCCGTTTATATGCATCTTTGTTGTGATACAAATTAACAAAAACTGTTAAAACAATAAATAACCAACGATAAGACAACAAAATGATGGGAAAAATAGAGAAGAAAAAAATAGTTTTCTCAAAATAGAAAAGAGAAAGATCATTCTACTTCCTTCTTTTTCTAATATCTATTTTTTATATTGTCCTTATTTAATACATATTATAATTAACAATAATAATAAAATATTTAATTATCTTTTAAATGAACAAGAGCTATTGGTATTAACAAATACTCATTCCATCCCTTTTTAATTATCATTTTAGAATTTTACCCTAGAATTGAAAAATGGTTAAAAAAATTAAATTACTCTTTTGTTTTCATCTGATTGATTAATAATAATATCTTTCCTCTTAACCATATAAAATTAAATTTATTATTATTAATAAGGATATAAATGGGAGAAAAAGGGAAAAAATTGCAAATGATTATTAAAATGGGAAGGAATACGTTACCTAAAAACATAATTAAAATGGATGGAAGGAATAAAAGAGAAAGATACATTTTCATGCCTGCTCCCATCTCGAGTCAAGAGATAGTAATAGACCAATCCATTTACGAGCATAATGGAAGCAATTTGGTCGACTTTACAAGATATCGAGGGTAAATACCAACGTTTCGGCGGATTTTTGCACCTCATTACACTGTAAATATGGCCAAATATGAGGCGAAAAGTCAAAACCATTGTCAAGGAAGTTCATATTTAAGGTCATTTGAAATTGCTTTCACACTTATGGAAAAAAATCCTCTGTCCCCATAAACCTATCCCTATCTCCGTCTCCCATTAATTTTCTTCCATGTGGCAAAGAAAATTCTGGTCATCTAACACCCCAATCTTTCCATCTAACTTTAACGTTAGTTCGGTATCTCTTATTTCCATCCATTTCTCTCTATAATCCCATCCTCCCCATGGACTCGAGAAAACAAATCGTGGGATTTTATTGTTTTTTTTTCTCAACCTGCAATACAAGAGCAGTATTTCCATTTATTCTTCTCCATCTGCAATACAAGGACCAATATTTCCCCTCCGTACTGATATTTGGTTCAATCTCGACGAACAGTGGTAAAACCTAAATTTCATATTCCACTGTTCAAGGTATGTCCATATCCTCATTATTTCAATCTATGTTTCTGTTGATTGCAAAATTAATTATTAGAATTAGGAAGAAGGAACATTTATCACTTTGTTATTGTGAGGAGCATCTTTTCTGGCAATTGAAAATTAGTATAATTAGAAAATTATGATTGGAAATGTGTTGGACAAAAATATGTCCAAATGGGA
>CAOJBI012085563.1:0-13389 GCA_948277035.1 Euphorbia corollata
ATTATCAAATTTCATTATTATAACATAATAATATATTTAATTTTGATCGTTGGATTGATTAGAAAATGTGATATGAGACAATAACACGAGAATATTTATTAATTAAAAAGATTATTACATATATCATTTATAAATTAATAATTAGTGATAATTTTAATCCAAACTATAAGATAATATGAAAACTATTATTTATTCAACGATAATTATCATTTGAATAACAAAATTATAATTACATGGTTTTACGTACTATAACAGTATTTTATTATCAGAATTATTAAAATTGTTTTTTATTATTAAACTTACATAATTATTATCATAGCTATTGTTTATATTAATAATTATTCATCATAATATATCAGAATTATTAGTTTATATTTATATTAATTATAATTAATATTTTATTAAAACTAGTTTTATCATATTTCGGTGCACTTAATTTTATTATATATTATAATAATTAATTAATTTTTTTAGTATTATTTTTAATGATTAGTATTGATTATTTATTCTTCTCAATAGTTATTGGTTTTACTATTATTTTAATAATTAATGTATTATTATTAAGTTCAATTAAGTTTAGTTAAGTTCAGGTTTATTAAGTTTAGTTCAGTTAATTTCAGTTCAGTTAAGTTTATATCGATTAAATTCAGTTTAGTTTAGTTCATGTTTCAAAAATTGAAAAGTAGATGGAGGTGTGAAATAAAGAAATGATACCGAGAATGGTTTCTCTTAAACATGAAGGAGGGATACTGGAAATAGAAAAATAAATGTTCAATCGAATTTGTATTAATACACGCGTCTGACTTTTCGGACTTTTGCTTGCAACATTTCACGTCAGATTTAAGTTACTAAAAGATGAATGATATTAATTTAATGGGCTACCGAGAAACTTTAAATGTGGAAGGTGGAAGTAGAATAATTTAAACAAATTAAGGTATGTAGTTATTGTTGGGCTTGCTGTTATGCCTTTATGGAGCCTCCTTGGGCCCTTATGAGCCCAAACAAAAGCCATTGTTATCACAAATTATGTAAATTACTGGATTAATGATTTCATAAGCCTGACTGCGTAGCATGCACGTTCTCTAGCATCAGTGACTGGTTTTCAATAATCACGGGTTTTCTGAGGTCTAAATGTGTAATTGATTGTTACCTAGTCTGCAATTCTGCAGAAATTATATATATTGTCATCTCTGATATGAAGATGGTTGATTTTTTTTTCTTGTAACTGAACCTGAGGATATTGGTTGATTATTTGATTCATTACTGAGTAAAGATATCATAGAGTGACTACTAGCTTACATAGACAGATATGCTCATTACCTAGATTTAGATAGGAAGCTCATTTATGGTGCCTGCGCTGTTACTTCAGTTTTTCTGTGTTTTTTTTATGTCTGATGCAGTAGTAAAATCAGAGTTGATGAATGTGCATTAAAACCGACAAATCTTTTTGGTTTAGAAAAATTGGGATTGATGGGTCTCGTACTTGATTTATTATTCTTTAAGTTTTTGCTTTCTTGACAAGTAAGCATTGATCAATATGTTTTACTGGAGGAACTGTGACCTAATCAAAGATCATGTAACAATTTTGACAGTCTTCCTATGATCCTATCTTTTGTTTTATTACAGTAATAACAGTATGAGAAATTGTGATGAAAACTATTAATTAATAATGATCTCTGCACTGTTGCCATTGCCAACAGAAAAAAAGAGAAGATTTTTAGAAGAATTCGATCATCTTGTTAAAACGAATTCACTTTGCATTGTTTGGTTCCTGGAGATGTACAAACATATCTCTCAGAAATGTTAACTTAAAGATGGATTAGCAATGTATTTGATTTGACAGGTACTTGGATCAATCACGGGAGTTGGGTACATTATTGAGAGCGTCCCAGAATTAGTATCAGGGCCACGCCTGGCAGTTGACATCCAGCGAGGCGCACTTACTGAAGGATTGCTGGCTTTTGCTATTGATACAGTCTATCTTACTCTTGCAAGAAATTTGTCTGGGAGTTTTTCAGGAAGAATTGGATCGCAAGCGTCTCTAAAATAGCCCTTCAGATACTTGGCTCTTGATCTAACTGGCGGGGCAATTAACCCAGCAGCTGTAAGTCCCACCTCGAACCATTTATTTCAACATGAAGCATTATCTGATTTCTACTCAAGTATTGGAAACAAAGACGAATTAGAAGTTTTTCAAACCTTGTAGGTGATGGGATGGGCTTATGCACGCGGGGAACATATAACCAAGGAGCATATGGTAATATACTGGGTGGCCCCAATACAAGCAACTGATTGAACACATTTCTAATGTTTGTTCTATATCACCCTTTGAGTTGGTTAAATCATCTGATCTAATCTGCAAGATTGAGGTAGCATGTCAACTTCGGAGGAGAACAATTTCACTGTTTTCTGAATGTAAAGTCCATTCTTTTCTTATTTGCTTGCTTGTATTTTGCTGCATTCCAAATATGGAATCCAGAAGTTGGTTTCAAAAGTGTTGCCAAGTTTATTGGATTGACAAAAATGGGAATGGTAAAAGGAAGTGAACAGCCTCAGCCTTGAACAATCACACAAGTTTGAGTAGTCTCTTCATATCTTTACAAGGGGATTTCACCAATAATACACAGACCCTCCCAACTCATAAACAAATCTAACAATACTAATCCATTTTTTTAACCTTTACACAATTTTAGAACCCATCCACAAAATTCAACAATCTTTAACCAAAAAATTATTTCATTGACCGTGGCTGATCCCCACCGAAACAAAATATTCAACTGTTTCTTTGCTTCATCACAACAAAATTCCAGATAGATTAACCTTGAACACTTCAACTTCACTTCCACCAAATAATTTTACTACTGCATAGCATAGCCAGTGGAGAAATCCAAATCCTAGCCTGAAGTGTCGATTTCCTTGCCATGATCATCATCTTGGATATTTCTCTTTAACCTTCTTAACCATATGTTGTAATCGATAGGGTACGGTGTCCCACATAGACTATCTACATAATCAGCAAACGCTTTCAACACAGCTGAGACATCACCAAGCTTCTGCTGAATCAATCTACTAGACCAAGACGTTTCTCGCCATTGCAGAGCCCCCTCTACCAAATCCAAATCAGGCAATGGCCCCCCACACGCAAAGTAAAGCATATAAACCAGGCTTTCCGCATCTGAAGCGGAACACAACTTTCCCTCTTGCAAAGCATAAGTTGAAGAATAATGAAGATTCATGGCAGGTCGATCTCTGTCTTCAAGAATCGCATGACCCCAACCAATAAGGACAAAGTAAGGATTCCTTAAACCAGACCTCACACAAATAACATTCTCTGGGCTTATATCTCCATGCCTGATCCCAGCAGAGGAGGCAATAGCAAGTGCAGATAAGCAATCATGACAGCACCTGATAGCCTCATCTATACCAAATCTTCCTCCACTTACCATATCAGAAACTTTCTCACCAACTGGAGTAGTCACGAGAATTGGGGTTCCGCACCAAGGGTGTTCACAATTTCTGCTGGAGCTAGGTCTTCGACATTGACCTGGGTGAATAATCCTTCCAGAAGCACTCAATCGTGGTAGATATTTGCTTGACAGGCCTTTCTGTCTCATGATTGTCAATATTTTAGTTTGTCTCTGTACTTGATACCATAAATTCATATCTTCCCATGCTGGTTCCAGTTGTGAAGGATGGGCACCAATGTAAAGAAACAGCGATTTCCCTGGATCTTCAACTGGCGATGCAATGTAATATTGATGTTCACCATTACTCTGGATACCCTTAATCTGATAGCCCCTTTGCTGGTCTGAATCCTCCAACCATAGCACAGATCCCACTTCCAATGTCATGATTATACTTTCAGACTCAATTTTGACCGATTCATCCTGAACTTCGACGATTTCAGGAGAAACACTGTGCTGCTGAAACCTGAATATAGCATTTTCATTGACTCTGAGATCCCCCAACTGTCTTTCCACTCTCCTTGTTTGTAGGCGTGAACTATGATCGGCAGCCAAATCTTCGATTGAGTGCTTTGGTGTCCCTGCAAATTGCATAATGCTGTGGAAGGTAGCAAACAGAACCTGCAAAGCACCGAGATCTCCCCAATTGGCATTTCCCAGCTTGTTCCAGATTCTATCAACTGGAGATACTGAGATTCTAGCATGTTCTTTTATCCAGTCTACTGAACACTCATAAACATTGTTCACATCAAATTCCATCTTATTTACATCTCCTTCAACTGTTACCACCCTGCCATACTGAGAATCAACAAGAAGAACAAACACACTGTTTGAATTCTCACAAACACTGTATCTACTTGAGGTTCTTGACAAAAGCATGCGTAGGGCATAGAAGAGAGCCTCACCTAAAACAGATAGTGAAGGCTGCTGATTACTTCCAGCAGAAAGGCTTCTAATATCGGGCCTTAGAAGTGCCAATTCAAGAATTTGATCCCATTTTCCATGAGGATGTCGCGGGTTGTTCACTAGTATACCAGTGGCACAAAGTCCAGCAAGCTTTCCATTAGCAATCGCTTTTTCAGCCTGGTAGAATTTCAAGTTCGGATCATACAGACACGCAACTGAGAAAGGCAAAGGACCGTCCTGACCCCAAAATGCCTCCCATAAACCCTTGATACTGGCGTGTAAAAAATCTTCAATAGCAAGGTGAGCACTTGCTTCTGCTGCATCAGATGTTGAGCCATAGACAGCATTTGGCATCCGAATCAGCTGCTGAAATGAAACCCCTTCCAATGCAAAGTCAAACTTTTGCAGTTCTACCAACTCAAAAGGCACATCAAAAACTTTTTCTATCACCGAGTTTTCAAATATGGATTCAAACCATTCCTCTAGTTTAGAAGTGAAAATTTCACTATCCAAAAATCTAGTAAGAAACTCTTTCCGGTAACGAGACTTGCTTGATGATACACTAGACCTCTTCGTCCCAGACCCTACAGATTCTTGGTCTGGCGATCCACCTATCAAAATCAGAAATTCTCAATACCTCTAATTGAAGAGTGATGATATTTATGTCTGGCCTAAACTAAATAAATAAAATCCAAGAATCAGTGAAATTGAGAACTTGAAAAATTCGAAAAAACTGAAGTAAAGCCAAAATTTCTAAAAAGGATTTAGTTGATCCAACTAAATTTACACTCAAAGACTCAGCAAGTTCAGTTAGCAGCATAGAAGGCAGAATTGACATAACATGAACACAATCAAGTAGCAGAAAAGTAGACCAGTGTGATTAATCTAGCATAATGAAACAGAAACAGGTAATAATCAGAACCAAAAAGTGAAATTACGCAGCTTCAAACCAAGGAAAAGGAAAGTTTAAGAAAAAACCTGAATTCATTCCCATTAAAATTGAAGATTGAAGGAGCTATGTACAGGTTGATCTTGTCTAACAAAACAGAAACCAAGAAGATGAAAAGAATTCGATGGTGAGATTTGGAAAGGAAAACCGAAGAAGAGGGACGATTGAGAAGAAGAGTTGGGAAAGGGATAAATTTAAAATTATAATGACGATTTTGCCCCCTAAACCCAAACATATTCGTCCAACTTTATATGTGTTTTTTTTGTTTTCTTCTTGCATGCTCTTTGACGATCCTACCCTTTTTAAGCTAACGTTTCCAACCGGATGCATTAATCATATTTACAATTGTATTTTTTTTTTTTTATTGGGTTGGGAATTGGTTTGTTTCAAATTTTGGAGAATAATTAGGTTAAATTTTGAATGAAGCGAATTTTTATGGAAATTTACTTGTGGATACGATGCCCATATTAAGCCTCCCTGACTATATACTAAAGCAGGGATAAAAAATTATACCAAATTAAATTATAATATAAATTGATTTATGGAATTTAAAATACAAATTTTACAAAAAAAAATATTAATTTAATAACATTCGGATGTATAACTTGATTAAAACAAAACCCATGATTTCATTTTACTTGAAAAAGTAACACAACACTAAGCTTCCTACCAAAAAAAAAAAGCAATAAAATAACTCTAATTGACATTATGGCATAAACCCATATAAAAATCTGCAATAAAGATACTACCTTTTGAAATGATACATAATTAGAAATAATATCGGCAATTTTTGAGACAGCAGCTACATTCAAAAACTGCAAGACTCATTGACCTCTTATGCTGTAATAGGAGATTGACTCTTTGATCTTACCCAATTTACCAAATCCTCCCGAGTTGCAATAAAGCAGCCAGCTCGTTCCTCGCTCTGTTTAAATGGTGCAGCAAGTTTTTCGATATGGGAGGCAAAGGTATTGGCTAATCCCTGAGAGAACTTGTGAGTTCCTGTGCCTGTGTAAGCTGAGAAAACCTCAGGCAATGCCTCATTTCGCTCCACGAATTTGGTCAAAGTCCCCAGCCACTCCTCAAGTGCAGTATAGGCAGCACCGACAGACAATGATCGAACATCCAAACTCCATTCATCAGCCGTTTTGTTGTGTAAATCTGGATATAATCCATAAAGGGTTCCCAGATAGAGCAACTCATGCGCTCTGCTATGAAGATTTCTGTTTCGACAGTCATCAATCAAGCAGTTACAAAAGGGTCTTCGTGCTTCGACAGCAGTGTCCCCCATAACTGACTTAAACTCCTCTTTAAGAATATCGAAGCTAGTATTTTCGTCTTTAATCAATTTCACTAGTGCAACTAATCTTGGGTTTGCTTGCTCCAAACAACCAATTACCTTTTCGACATCCTCGTTCTTCTCGCAAAGCGACACAACTGATAGCAAACAACCACAGAGCTTATCGTCGGGTTTAACCCCTTTTTCAACCGAAAAGTTGAAAACTTTGACTAAGTCATCGATTAGCCTTGCTTTACCAAGACACTGAATCAAACAAGTGCAACCCATTACATTAAGATGAATACCGCGCTTTGACATCTCTTCAAATATCTCCATTGCCTTGTTAGCATTCCCACCACCACCATATATATTTAGCATTGCCGTGTAACTCCAACTATCAGGCCTACAATGCACTGATCTCTTCATATGTTCGAACAGTTTCTCAGCTTCTTCCTCTAGACCAAGATCAGCGCACATGCTCAGCAATGTATTGTACAAAATAAAATCCATTGGCCAATTATTCGACCTCATTCGATCCCATAAAGCCATTGCATCCTTAGCCCACCTAGCCTTTCCATAAATCTTGATTAGTGCAGTTAGTGTTTTCTCATTTGGGGTTAGACCTGAACCAACCATTTCCTCAAACAAACTCCTAGCTAAGCCAGGCTTTCCTGCCTTACCCATTGCCTCTAGTAATGTATTGTACACGACTACATTTGATTGTACACCTACAGATTTCATTTCCTGTAAAACATACCTAATCCCATCATAATCCCCAGCTTCACCAAACATCTTAGCCAATACAGAGAAAGTAATTGGGTCAGGTTTCCACCCACTGGCTATCCCTCTTTCATACAAACTTAAAACCTCCTCTACTTTACCCAATTTAGCATAAACATCTAAAACAGCAGAGTAAGTAACCTCATCAGGCATCAAACCAGATTTATACATTCTCTCAAACCATTCCAAAGCCTTATCAAACATATTACATCTCTTAGCACAAGTTATAATTGTTGAGTAAGTAATATTATCAAGCTCAATGTCATTGCTTACCATCTCATTAGCAAGCTTCTCAATGAGCTCAAACTGCTTCCCAAACCTCAAAGACTTCATAGTAACATTGTAGAATATTGTCTCCATAGGAAACAACTTCTGCGTATTGATCCAATTAAAGAAAAGATAAGCCTTTTCCCATGGTTTCAAGCAGTTAAGTACCAAAAGGGAATTATCTCTATCAAGAGGATAAGGTGTTTGTTCAAGAAGAGAATTGAAAGCAGATTCAGCAGAATCACAATCATTAAGCTTCTTAGCAAAGAGTCTGAGTTCCCTGATTTTGGGATTGAGGGAGTAAGCGGACCTCTTTTGCCTCTGAAGAGAAAGAACAGACCTTTTAGGTCTAGCAGGGTTAACCCAAGTGGACTTAGGTTTGGATAAGAGATTGGTTTGTGGGGAAGGTAGAGTAGTTGAAGAGAGAGGCCTTAGTTGGTCAGATAAAGAAGGGTTTTGGGGGGCAGAGGAATCTGGGGGATTTCGACTTTTTCTGGGAGAACTGCAACAAATGTCGAGTCTTTTTTTGGCAGGAAATTGCCTGATTGATACGGGGAAGAAAATGGGTATTCTTTGATATGATTGTTGAACTGTAAAATGGAATTCAGGAGCTGCAGAGAGATTGGCAGCCATGACGGAGCGAGAAGAGAGGCGAGGTGAGAAGATGGGATCGAAATATCTGTGTGAGTTTCTGTTGCCTTATCTGAAAAAGCTAAATAAACGAGATAATCGCCATTTTTTTGAGTGTTGATATAACATTGATAAGGGTATTTGTTTCTCACTACTTACAAACCCACCATGATCTTTACATATTCATCCCATGTTCATTAATATTTACATTTTTTACCGTCTTTTTGTGCGTAAAATACAAATGTTGTTCTTTTTTGGGTTTTGATTTTATCTATTTTATAAACCATTGTTTTAACATATCTTGGGATTTTGTTCGTTTCATTTTGATCTTTATTATGATATTCTTTTTAATTGTTTCAAATTTATTAAATATTTTTCGGAAATATATTTTGATGGAATTTTATGAAATTTCACAACATCGGATATATTTGATAGAATATAGTTAGATTCTTTATAATTATATGAGAAATCTACTTCTGTACATTTTTATTGATATTTAAGACCCATTCAAGTTGCTTAATAACCTTTTACTAGGAATCTAACGAATTGTGTTATTTAAACAAACGTTTTGCATTTATGTTACATATATTAATCCAGTTAGAATTCTATTTGATTCACATGATTCTACGAGAAATCTCATTTTGTGCATTTTTTAGATATTTAAAACTCGTATGAACCGAAATATTTTCAGTTCGGTTTTCGGTTTTTATTTTCCTTCCCATTCGGTTTCGGTTCTTTTCGGTTCAGTTTTCGAACCGAATCGAATTTTGCTCACCCCTATGCTAAACATGGGCACATGATGGAGAAAGCGCGTGAAAGGTGATAATGTAAATAAGTTTATTAGAATAGTTAATATGTAATCGGGTAAATTTTGACCCAAATTATTTTGGGATAACAAGACTTTTAGTAACTAGCCTTATTGAAAATTTAAACCCAAAATAAACTTTGTGGGCTTTTGTTTGGGTTTTTAATAGGAAATACAAACAAATACATAGAAAAAACTAATTTTTATTTTACTTTGCATACAAAAGAATCATATTTATACTTTAATGTAAAATATTTTTATTATTTTCGTTTTTACATTAAAAAGGTTTCATATTTATGATGTTACATAGTTTTTTCTTATACCGGTTTTTTCTACCTTTTCATGAAACCTTATACTTGGAATAAGAGTGACATAACCTTTATACAACATATTTTTCATTAATTTTCGTAATTAGATTTAAATTACCTGCAAAATCATTGTTTGAAGACATTATAACTGGTATAAGTCATGCCAGTTTTCTACTATCTTTCCATGAAGGTCTTGCATCCGGTATAAGAATTCTTATACCTGGTATAAGGTTATCGTAATGAATCTACGGAGTCCATTATTTCTTTTTGTTCAAAATAGTACTCAATTTCCCATTAAAAACTATGTCATAAAAGCCATATACGCGGAATAAGAGTAGAAGAAGATGAATTGAAGCACGACAAATTTATAACTCAATTGGTATAAGGTTGGTAATAAGCATACAATTGCAAATTGCAACCTTGTGACATTCTCATATCAGTTTTTATTGCCTAGATATTGCAAACCCCATTAGTCCTAACTTATCGAATTGTGTGCCCTATTATCATCCTCTTTATCCCTGGAATTGTAGCAAGAACGTGTTCCAGAGCTAAACATTCACTATTAATGGGTGATACATATGAGAATTTCCTCAACCAAACAATTAGTATTCCTTTCCCATCAAATATCAAAACTTTCTACCCTACAACTATCAAATAACTATAAGAATTCTCTTATTTTTAGTGATTATCCTAAGCGATCATCTGCAACATTAAACAATAGCATCCATACTAAGAAACAAGTCATGTTCTACAACTCCATCTAACCTCAAAATTTCATCACTTGCTGCCCTTAAATCCCCAATTTCATTCTCAAAAAACAAATCCATTATATAATTCTCATTGACTGTTACAAAAGGTTCACCATTATTACTCCTAAATTTATCCACACAACCTCCATATTCAAAAATATTATAAAGCCTTTTCTGAGTGAATTTCCAGTAAAAAAAAATGCAATTTCTACCAGCACAGCCTCATTTTCCCAAATATGAGACACAAATTTAGTTTCTTAAAAAACCAACAAAGTGCAACTTAGTTGACAATGCAGATTGAGCAACACTAGTAGAGAAATGGCTAATTGCATCGCTATAGTTTGATTACTCTACAGTTTGATTGAAAAACAGAATTCTAATCACTACCAATGGACATAACTAACCAACTTAATCAACCAGTAATTCTTCTTTTCCAAATTCCAAGTTATTATATTTAAATTCATTTCATAGCATAAACAATGTGCATAATAAAGTTATATTGTAAGAAACATGTCATAATAAACTAAGATTGACTTAAACATGTCAATTTTTCTCTGCTTAAAATTTTCCAATCACAAATAAATTTTTTTAGTGAAATTGTTGGAAATTATCATGTGAAGAGGAATGAAATTTTGTAATTAATATTCATTTCAAAAATAAAGAGATAACATAAAATGATAAAAGCGAAACATAACGAAGGAAAAAATGTTAATGACTCAATTAAGCAAATCTAAACATTGATAATATCACTAAATAATGTCGGGACATGTCTCATACACGATAAACACATAGTTTGTTACACATTATTAAATTAATTAATAAATGTTATAAAACAACAAAAAGGTGAACTTAAGAATGCTGATTCAACACACATTTTTGTTTATTACGTCACATTACTATATTCTAATGGAGGAATTATGTAAATTTATTTATCATCATTTAGTGTTTGCTGGCTACTGCCTACTTGATTTTTTTTTCCACTCTTACATTTTCTACACATGAACTGATATTCTTTAGGGTTTATTCAGAATCAAGATTACATATCCTCCGAGAGTTAAACATATATATATATATATATATATATATATAGACATTGATAAATTATTGGCTTTTATTATTTTTTGGCTCAATATATATACTTTTTGTCCTCTTTATTCGTGTTTGGAGTGCAATCCGAATCCACTAATCACCCATTCATACAGGAAAGCTACTTTAAAGGTCACTTATTTGTTTTTTATTTTTTTTTTATAGAAACTTATTTGTTATTTATTTTGCCATTTCCCATCCGTTAATGGGTCTACCTACCCATTTTTATTCTTACAAAACACCCCAATCCGTTCCTTCAAATTCATGGCTGGCTTGTATTTTTGACATGTATATTATACATTTCAACGAACCAGTAATAAAGTTATAGAGTAATTCTTTATTTTTTTAGGGAGATCTCCCATATTGGAAAAAAAACGAGTCTATTGTATCTTAATAAATCTATTGTTTTATATACCTGAATTAACTCACTTTTGTGTTTACTTGTCCAGTCAAACCCGTCAATTTCAAGAGCTATAGAGCTTCTTCACATAAAAAAATTATGTGTCCGCATTTCAAGATTTAAATTAAAATTTAAACTTTGTTTGTAGTTTTGGACTTCACGAAGATATAGATCAATGAATTGAATATTTGAGAAGATACTAATTTCAGACCTAATTACACATTATATATAGTAATGTAAGGTAACGCATTACATCCTCAACTCCTAAAATTTTGAGAATTGTTTTCTAAATGAAGTATTTCATTGGTCAGTTTTATGAGTTTGGAGACAAAGTCAACCTAACTTCCTTCGCAATAGATAATCAATCATGACAACAAATGAGATTCATGTCATTTTGTAGAGCATCGGAGGAAAATTCAGAAGTTCAACTATGAAAATAAATGTCACAAAGCGTTTGAAGGCATAAAAAATAATGCTAACATATATTGGTGCAGTTTTATTCAAATATTATTTCTATATATATATATATATATATTTGCAAGTCAAGACATATATGCATGGTCAGCATAAACGGCATGGTTATATGCTCGTCAAATTTAATAAAGTCTGTTTATAATAATATATGTATAATAAAAATGAAGAAATGAAATATATTTATGAGTAAAGAAACAGAGATGAGTCAAATTCAAGACTTCTTGTCTGCATTAAGTCTGCCACAAATGTAGAATTAAGCTACTTATGTCGACTAGAAATATAGCAGAGAAATAAATTAAGTAAATGATTCAAAAAGAAATGATTATGAAGAAAATATGAACAAATTGGATGTTGAATGAAGCCAAGTGGCAAGCTATGCTCATTTTGACTGCTTGTTTCACATTATGAGAAGGACGGGAACCAATTCTGATCAAATACAAACTATAGTATCCATAGACTAGTTTTAAACATAAAAGTGATCTTCCTAAGTGTTAAAAGCAGTATTATGATAAATCCTTTTATTTTTCTTACGTGAATACATTACGTGTTCGTTTGATTGGCGGAATGACTATCCCGTGGAATAGGAAAATAATGAATGCAAAAGGGTAAAGTATTTGCCTAGGATTCATGTACGGATGAAATATTTATTCCTAATATCATACATCTGATGGAATAACTATTCCTCCTCTCGAGGAACTATTCCGTGAGATGTATGATAGGTAGGAATAGTTATTCCATCCGTACGCGAATCCTAGGCAAATACTCTACTATTTTTAAGCTTTTCTCATTCGTTTTTTTCCTATACCACAGTATATTCATTCCGTCAACCAAACGAGCCCTACATGTTAAAACAACAATACATTGACGAAGTTCAAAACTGAATATCGAAATTACTTAATATATTCTAGTAGTATTCAACTTTTTATATCTCAAACTAGTTTGTTATCACGTTCCTCCTCGTTCTTTCTTAACTTAAACAAACTCATTAATTCATTTAAACTCGCGGATGCTCTTGGCACAAAGCAATCTTATTCTTTAGTTAAATCAACAGTTTCTGTGTTAGAAGAAAAAAATCAAGAGTGCGTATTGGGAAATTAAGATTGTGAATGACGTCCCCTCACAAATAAAACACTTTTCATGTAAATGTGAATTCACATAGAGTTCAAACTCCCAACTAAGGCTTGTTTGGTCCACTTCACAAAAGGTTAAAATAAATTAAACAGAGGATAGCACTTTTATCCTTTTATGGCACCTTCTTTCTCAACAATGGACCCTTTTGATGATGTAATCCT
>CAOJBI012091385.1:0-13285 GCA_948277035.1 Euphorbia corollata
ATGAGAATGCTAGGAGATGCTACGAGCTTCATGTGGAAGAGTTCACTAAAAGCGAGGTAATAGCTATCTGTTTCATTTGATTCCTTTCCTGGTAGCTTAATTTTGTATATGCTAAGCCCTTTAATTGGTTCAGGGGTTCGATCTTTATCATTTTTGCAGCAAATTATTTGGGGCAGTGATGCCTCTTGCTCTGACTGAAGATGATCCCTTCTTCGTTGACGATGAAGTGCTCACTGATTGCCAGAAGTCTGTTGAAGCTGCTATCAGATATTACAATAAAAAGGTTTGTTCTAATATACTTGTATCTTTTGTAATCCATGTAAGTTTCATTCAAACAAGCATTTAATTGGATAATTTGTATGGGGGCAGGAGGGATGCTCTCTTAAATTTGTGGAAATCATAAAGTGCTTCTTTGCCACTGCCTCTGGTACAAGCTACTATACCACCTTTGATGCCATGGACACACGTACTCAAGTTACCCGCTCTTATCAAACTAATTTATTCCAAGATCATGATACTGGGAAGACTACTATTATCAAGTTTAGATTAAGACACCTCAACCCATACAGTAATGCTTAAGTTCCTGCTAATCCTCATTCATTCCTATTCTTCTTCTTTTTTTGGTTTTGTATAATGGAAATTGGATTATTGATGGATGAATGTTTTGTTTGTTCTATTGTTTCGGAATTTATTATGTACTTGAAATTTTACGTTGAATTAGCTAATTGTTGGATGAATGTTTTGCTTGAGCTGGCTCGGATTTGGTGATTGTTATGCATGCGAGGAAAGATACTCACATGTTTTGGACAAACGTTTAGAACAATTTTTTAAAGAAGAGAAAAAAAAAGTTATAGTTGCATACGTAAAAGTTGGTGTGGAAATGCATTTGCATTTAATTAACGTGTATCTAATTCATTTTCAAAATTTATTGTTTTATTTATAGTTAAACTAAAAAAGCATTACTAAAGTATTATGCTTTTTTTAATTTAATCATTGAAAATAATATGAATCAATTGAGTTCGGATATTTGATGAACTATAAAAATTGAATGAATTAGAAGGGAAAATGGAAAAGGTAGAAACAATGGTTTAACTTTTAAGGACAAAAAATAAGGCTCTGTTTAACGGTACATTAATAAAATCAAATGAATGCCTAAATTAATTGATAAAATGGAATTTCAATTGTCGGGTGTTGTTCGGTTTTAATTCACGTTGCTTATACTGTACCGTTAAACAGAGCCTCATTTTTTGTCCTCAGACGCACCTTTTAAAAAAAAAGTTAAAACCTCAAATCCTCTTAAAATTCCACTTTTCTCATTTCATTGGGCAAGCATAGAAGGCAAAAGATCAATCCAAATAATACTTTCAGAATGTCTATTCAGTTTTTTACTGGAAAAACGAAAAATAAACTTAATTGGGTTTGACATTTTTTGGAAAACTTCGCCAAGTTCAGTATTTTCAAATGCCCGGGATCTTTAAAAATCATTTTAAATAACATTTTTATTTTTTTATAGAAATAATGCAAAGTAAAACTGAAAATCAAACTCATTCAATCACAAGATAAAACTAGAAATCAAAATAAAAAAATCCAAAGTTGAGCGTAAAGGATAGAATATTGACTCCTTCAAATTCTATTTCTATCAAAGAAAAAAATGTAATAATGCAAACTGTTTCGCCATTTGAGATATTAAAATAAGTTTAATATATGTGTTTATTTTAAGGTTTTTACAATTTTCTATCAATTATAATATTTGTAGATGATGACGACGATCATAATAATAGTCTAATTTGAAAGCTATATTCTTGAATTTACTTATACGTGATGAAGAACTTAGAATTCAGGAAATTTTATGTTTTAATTTAACAATCGGAAATAAGGCACTAAAGGATTAACCTTATTCTCGAATATAAATATATGTTGAAAATGCAACTAATTAATACGATCGAATATTTATTATGCAAAATGTAATGTCAGATTTTATTTATTAATAAAAACGATAAAACAATTTCTAAATTATGACGCACTGTTTTGTCTATGAACCAAATAGATTCACCAATGCTTGCTACAAACAGTTGTATTTGAATTAATCTCCTCTGAAAATCAATAAAATTATATGCATTTCATCACAACCAAATGAGAACAAAGAATGTGGATAAAGAATGTTTATATAGGTAAGTTATTTTCATTTTTCTTTCATACAAGAACAAAACATTTTATGATAATATATATATATATTGCAATAAGAAATCCGTAAATATGTATGAAGAGCATTATATTCCTGGTCCTTCTGTAAACTATTTAGAGCTGAAGATATTATGTTATTATATTCATTTGTTTTCCCAAATTGTATTCGTTTTACAGGAAAATAAAATGTTCATTTGGTATATATTTATTAGAATTTGTAAAAGTTGTCATGGAAAGTGCCACAACCAAAAGGGACAAAGAGGTATAAAATGGTGAAAAAAGAATGTAAAAGACAAAATACTTTTTGTAAGTTGGACAAAAAAAAAAGTAGACTTTTACTGTTAGCATTCTGTTTGACGGTGCCAAAATAATGAAAAAGCTTAAACAAATTGAAAATGTTTTTTTACAAGATTAAAGTAAGGATTTTGCAAAAAAAAATGCATTTGGGATAAAAAAAATAGGTATAAGATGTATGGTTAAAAAATAATTCATGGCATGGTGCACTTTTAACTATGCACAAAAACTGGATCTGAGTTCAAGTTTTCATTTTGTATTAAAAACTCTTTCCCGGATCCAATTTTTATAAATTTTAGTTATTAAATTAAAAAAAAACAGTTTAACTAAAAGGCGAAGCTATATAAATATGCTTGACTTGTATCATCGAAATTTGATTATTGCTTGAGCTTACACGGAATTTTATATTTCCAATCTTTGTTTATTTATCCACATTTAACATGTTTTGATGTCAAATTAGTTTATAAAGTAAAGTGTAAACAATTTCAAAAGGTAAACAGTTTACTAATAAATAAACTATATAAGAGAATTCTATCTTTATATCACAAGGAAAGAATTATACTGTGCAAGATGGATATATGAAAATGATATTGCTTTCAATGCCATGGACAATATATTGTAGCTTCAAGATGTTTGTAGAAGCAGTTGGACGATTCATTATAATCTAGGTTTCAAACCACCAACTGCATATCAATTGAGAGGACCATTGTTGACGGAAGAAAAGAATAGAATAAGGGAGTTGTTGATGAAGCAAGAAAATGAATGGAAAAAGAACGGTTTCTCTATCATGACTGAATGGAGTAAACGGAAAAAAAGTATTATGAACTTTTGTGTTAATTGTCCACTTGGGACGACCTTTCTAATTTTCTCCAAGGAAGCGTTAATGAGTCACATACCGTTCAATATATTTTTTAGTATGTGGACAAATGCATTGATGATATTGGATCATAATTTAATTATAGAAGTGGTGATCGATAATGCTTCAAACAACATGGCGACCAAAGATCTTTTAAAGTCAAAAGGACCAACAATAGTTTGGAGTTCATGTGCAACTCATACTATATATAAATCTTATGCTTCAAGAAATTGGCAATCTTTCGATGTGATTTAAAAGGCAAAGAGTTTCACCATTTTTATTTGTGCATATCATAAGACTTTGAGCTTGATGAGAAAGTTCACAAATAAAAGAGATATAGTGAGGCCTGGAGTCACGAGATTTACATCTACCTATCTAACTTTGTAAATTTTGATTGTAAAAAAAATGAGTTAGGGCTATATATGGTCACTAGTGTTGAGTGGAGTGAATGCAAGCATTGCAAGTTTTGAGTCACTAGTTATATTCTTCTTTCCTTTACCCTTTGTTTTCTTTACCATTAAGGTACGTGGTAACTTTTCTAACTCTCTCTTGCTTTTCACCCATGCATAAATCCTCCAATAATTCTTGTGATTGAATTTTTCCTATTTGGTATATTATCATGTAGCTTAGAACGCAAAATTTATTAATAGTTGCTAAACCAAAAAATGTACACTCATCAAACATTTTATCAACAAAAAACACATGCAAATAAGAAAATCTAGAACCATTATCACATGTCAAAACTAGAGAGAAGAAATACATACCTTTGAGACCAATTCTTTTCTTTTAAATTAGATTTTGAAAATGAATGTAAGGAGGTGTTGCAAGAAGAATGGACCGGTTTGGGAGTACAAATTCCATTTAAGGTGAAGCCTTTATGAAGTTTGACTAATTTTGACAAATTTTGTCGTGATGACTGATAATGCTTCAAACAAAGAGTGTTTAAAGTCAAAAAGACCAATAATGTTTTGGAGTTTTTGTGCAACTCACACTATAACTCTTATGCTTTAAGAAATTTGCAATCTATCTAAATTCAAGATTTAATTGAAATGGCATAGAGTTTCACCATCTTTGTTTTTTCATATCATATGACTTTGAGTTTGATGAGAAAATTCACAAATATTAGGGTCATAGTGAGGCCTAGAGACATGAGATTTACATTTACTTATCTAACTTTGAAAATTTTGATTGAGAAAAAGAATGAGTTGAGAACTATAGTCGCTTGTATTTTTTCGGTTCAGAATATCTTTCACTTTTTGTTCTGTGATTTTATCATCTTCCATGTTCAATTCAATTGCTTCTCCAACCCAAACTTGTATTCCTCCTCTAGGCTTCTATTTAGTTTAAACAAAATATATATGAGTATCAATTCAGCCTTTGTTATTTTGTTCATAAAAATTTGTTTATTTTTGTTGAATTAAATTGATGAGCCATGCACATTTGTAATAAAAAAAATGGAAACTTTACCCATGGTTTAACATGTTTAGCTTCGACAAAAGGACATGCCCGAGCTACAGGTATTCCCTTTTCTTTCATCAATTTTCTGTTTTTTTAAACTCCGGACAACATCGAATTGTGTTTCAGTAAAATCAATTAAAAACTGAGCAGGCAATTCCAATCGGTTGGATACCTCATTTCTGCCATTATAGTGAGCTCAACTGTTTCAGCAATTGCTATTGACTAGCAATTATCTGTTAAAAGGCATGAAAGATGAATCAAAATGAAAGTCAAATTATGGTTGAATTTGCTTAAAAGTCACAACATTAATTGTATTAGAAACCGATGCACAAATAATAACTATTTAAATGATATAGCATGATTTTAATTAACTTACTCGTATATTTAACTAAGTCTGTGCATACTAATTAAGTAATTGAATAATATTCCAACACTTAATAAAATTCCAAGTTTACGAATTAACATATTTGTTTTCAACTTTTTCTTGCACTAATTCTTCATATTCATTGTGATAATAGTAAAGTAAATAAATAAGTACAACAAATGATAAAAATTTATAAATTGCTTTAGTAGGAAGAAGATCATCTCGATCCATATCCAAGTTATGAGATAAAAAAAAAGTTGAAGTAATTAAAACCATAATTATATAATAAACACTAGTCTAATAGATAATATTAATGAAAAATGATTGTCTAGATTTAAATATTGATAAATTTATAAATTTCAATGAATCATAACCATCCATTCACTAATATCAATGGATCCCATGTACAATAGAATCCTTATCTATAATTAGTTCTCTTTCTATTTGTTATTCTACATTCTAATAAAAAAAATATATCATGTTCTTCCAACCAAAAAATATATATAACATGTTTACTTAGGATATTTTTAATTTGATATTAGCTGAAATTAAAATATTTGTTAAATTTAAATTCTTATCATTTTATACATACCAAATTAAATAGCAAAATATAAGTGATAAAGTTGGAAAATTAAAAAAATAATTCTTATGATCTACATTCACAATCTTAGTATTACACGAGGACATCTTTATAGCAGAGTAAAATGTGATAATATGATCATTTTTTTTTGTTGGGGCATAGTTACCTGATTAGTTAGATGATCCGATTTCATTCCGTATACTACCAGTGCCAAAAATTAATAGGATAGACTTGTCTTACCGTTTTTTATATTTTTGATGGGTGATAAAATTGTCAAACCGTACTTATTTATCTGAGCAAACAAAATAAATTATATCAGTTTCAAATTCATAATTTAACTTAGAACAAAGGAATAGTTCTCAGTTTAAACATTTTACTTTAGCTTTCTCCTTTTTTAGCCGCTTCTCTATCAGCAGCTCCTTTTTCTTCTTCAATCAGTATTACAAGATAATGAAATTAGGTGTGTAATTTAAACAAAAAATTAACAGCAAAGTTGGATAGTAATTGGTAAATTCATTATCCATCTCTTAGTTTAACTGGATGTAATTAATGATTATATACAAACCAGTATACATATTTGTCACTGTGTCAAACATTAACTTGTACTATATAAATTGCAAAGTTAATATATGCTTTTATATTTAAACGATAAAAAGTTACTTATTCACCGAATCAAAATAAGTTTTATGCGATTTGAAGATAGTATAACCCTCAAAACATTATGCAAATATCATATGTCATCGACAAACTTACCGATTGTGCTCTTCCATGTGGTTCCACCATTTTTACGCAATATATATCGAGAGAAACTGAACTGTTTAACAAGCAATAGGAAACATACTAAAAAATCAATCAATTAAAATACAATAATGATGAAGTTAATACCAATCTTAAATAATCCTTAAGATAAGAGTATGTAAAGTCAGTCAAAATTCGACCTTTGTAGCATATATAGTTATAAGGAATGAAGAACACATTCAACAAAAACAAAATCCTCTTTTAAAGACCCAAAACTCACAGCTTCATCTAAAATGTAAGTGTTTACAATACACATGCTAAGTAGATTTATCAACACTCCACGTTTTCGAAAAGTATGGATAACAATCACAAAGCAAAAGATACGTTGATTCTTCAAAGAACTAGCATATTCATACAACTAAAATCACTACATAAGATGTGGAAACATATACATCTAATAAAGGTAGATGTTGAAAACAATAAACAAGGTATTTAGCAAATTATTACAGAATCTAAGTTTTCATCATGTACATCCCACCATAACCTCCAAGCGCTTACCTTTTATAAGAAAAACTACCAAAGACTAATCTAAATAGCAATAATGAAAATAACACGGAATGCTATATCCTGATATACAAACTACAATTGAAGCGAAAAAAATAAAAATTTGTGCAATACACAAAATAAGATTTATAGTAAATCTAAAAGAAAATATCGGTACATTAGGAATCCTAACACTTACAAACAAACAAATGCATTCAAATTATCCTTAAGTTTATTTCTAAATTTTCCTAAGCATATCATTTCTCATGTACATCAAAACTTGTCATCAGTCAATACCTAAAAATATAAGGCTTTCTAAACAAATCATGGTGTAAAAGTTTCCATTCATTGTCATAATCAGGTTGCTTTTACAACTTCTTGAAAAAATTCTATACAATGTAAAGGATCGGCAACAAGGGCGTTCTAGTGCGTTGTAGATTCTTATCCAAGACTTGTATCATTTGATGATGCCATGTGAATCGCTAGAAACATGTAAAGTGTATGGCTAACCCAATAAGGAAAGTTTCGTAAGGGGACTGGAGCAGGCTACCGTGAGATAAAAGATCTTCTTTCTAAAGAGATTCGATATATTGTATGATTTGTGACTTAAGCTACTCATAAGGCTTCATATATGGTATTACAGGTGACATAAACTCTTTAATGTTCATAAGCTTTATATAAATAAATTAGTATTTCACTCAATTTCTCTAAGGATACTGGTCTTTAGCTTGACAAGTCATAAGCCAAATCCTTGTAAAACTTCCACAAGCTCGACCATCGTTTCTTTACAATAAACAAAATTTTGAAACTCAACCAACATAACAAAATTGTTACTGCAACAATGAAAAATTAGAAAAAACAGTCAGGACGTTTACATTTAGACATTTGACATGTGTCAAAAAGCAGAGACCATTTTTAAACTATAGTAGCATGCTTGGACCTAACATTAGTATACTTTTGTTAAGATGAAGCCATTGTAACAATAATTGTTTTTACAGTTAATACTCGGCTTAAAAGCTCTAGAAATTTGGTTGAATTCAAAAAATTATGAGGCTCAATAAAACATTTTACAAATGGTAGGGATGAAAAAATATATTTGTAGCAACCAATTAGACCAATTTTGACACAAAAAGACTATATTTTAATTTTCAAAATTCTTTCCTTCTGATAAACATTAAAATCAGAAACCATTTCAATCTTTTAGTTCTGTTCTTCTTTCCTTTCCTTGCTTTTCCTTTACCCTTCATTTTACACTCATCAAACATTTTATCAATAAAAAACACAAGCAAATAACAAAATTTAGAACCAATTTTCATTATCAAAACTAGAGAGAGAAGAAATGCACATCTTGTGAGACTAATGTTTTTCTTTCGTATTCAGATTTTGAAAAAGATTATGAGGAGATAGTGCAAGAAAAATGAGTTTGGGAGTACAAATTCCATAAAAAGGAAGGAATTTATGAAGTTTGAAGGTAAAAAATTAAAGTTTGTCCTCTCCCTCTCTATTTTTGCAGACGTGCTATCTGTCATGTCCTCTCCCTCTCTACTACAAAAAAAAAAAATAAACTTAACTAGGTTCGCCACTTCTCTATGTCCTCTCCCTCTCTGCTGCGAAAAAATAAACTTAAATGGGTTTGCTACCTCTCTGCTATGAAAAAATAAATGGGTTTGACATTTTTTTGAACACTTTGCTAGTCTACCGCGTAGAGTATGCCTGGACCTGTAAAAATCATTTTAAATAAAAAATTTATCTTTTTATAGAGGTAATGCAGAGTAAAATTGAAAATCAAACTTATTCAATTGCGAAATAAAACTAGAAATCAAACTTGTCCAATGCAAATAAAAAAATCTAAAATTGAATGTAATAAGGATGCCAATGATCAAATATTGACTCCTTCAAATTCCATTTTGTATCAGAGAAAAAAAAATGTAATAATGCAAACTGCTTCGTTTGAGATATTAAAATAAGTTTAATATATGTGTTTATTTTCAACTCCCTTAGACATTTTATTTTGAAGTTTTTACAATTTTTTATTAGTTATAATATTTATAAATGATGATGATGATGATGATGATGATAGTCTAATTTGAAACTATATTCATGAATTCACTTATGCGTGATGAATAGCATAGAATTCAGAAAAAATATAGTTTTAATTTAACCAAATATTATTGGGAAAATGGTTGACAGTGCCAAAATAGTGAGAAAGCTAAAAACAAGTCGAAAATGTTTTTTACAAGATTAAAGTAATGAAATAATGTTTTTTTTTTTTTTGGGATTTCTTGATGTAAAAGTCGGTTCTTTGTGCATAAATATAAAAAAGTCAGTTAATTTATTCTAAATATGCTAGATTTAATTTCCATTTATTTGATTATTTGAAGAACTAATATGATTAAGATAAATGAAATTTTTTTTCTGTGGTTGAAGTATTCATTATTTTATGATGTGAAGTAACGAAGTGCGAATATTTATATATTTAAGAAATGTACGGTTTTGAGTACAAATTCCATAATAAAAATTAACAAAATGTCACCGTTATATTTCAAAAAAGGTTCACGTGTATAATTTTATATACAGTTATATCTTATTACCCCTTTATATACTGAGCTAATGATGTTATTTAATTTGTGAACAAAATAACGTCTCTACCCATGAGTACAATTCTATAATATTTATGTAATTAAATGCATAATGCATCGATAACTTATACTTAAAATTAATTTTCAAATATTCTTTTATATTTACATTTAAATTTGAGGATATGGAGAATGTGATATACGACACTTATCTACGCATTGAAAAGTCAAATTAATGACAGGTCAACACGTGAAATAAATCGAATAATCATACTAATAATAAGTTTGACATGTAGTATAGATTAAAAATTTGTCAAAGCTAACTCACATATATTCTATATCCTTATCATGTAAGCAATAGGCAACCACCTATTACACATTTTACAAGCTGAAAAGAAGTAGAAATCTTTTACAAAGTCATTACATTAACCGATTAGAGTAGATTATGAAAAATAATATATTTAAAAATCATAAAACACAACTTTAATAAATCTAAATCAATTAAAATTTTACATGTCGCGATTGAATCTCAACCTAATATCGAATAAAATATTCTTCAATCTTTTAACACACAATAAAAAGTAAATATTTGATTTGTACTAATTTCGTATTTCCATGGCACACAAATGGCGGCAAAAAGCACGTGCATATATTTATTAATTTCATATGTACCTTTTCTTTTGACGTAAAATGTTAACGGTACATGAACTTTCTCTTTACTAACATAATGGTACATGAATTTTAAAACTTAACATAAAAGTATACAAACTTTACATATTACTAACATTATGATCAATATGACCTTTGACATGAAAATTACCTATGACTTCCCTTACATTAGGTCATTTTATCATATCCCCTATTTTAAATTATTTTTTATTTCCGTTTCACCTAGAATTTATGTTAAACTAATTCTTCACTTTTTATTTTATATTTCCCTGACCTTTTAATTTACTGACCCCTCTTCATTTCCAACGATTCACTGGATTCATATCATCCCAATAATTCTCACCATTCCAATAGTACCCACTAGTTTCTTTTTTTCATATAATTATAAACTATTCTAACAATTCCCTCCACGTCCTTAACTTGAAACTAATTGACTTCAATTCTACCTTACATTATTGTATCTGTCTATAATTTCCACTTTGCTTTTCGTTGGTTGCTGTCTGTGGGTAGTGGGAAATTGTTCAACTGTTAACTTTCTCTCCAGGCAAAAAAAAAAAAAAAACTCAAAGGGTACGTATATACCAGAGCAAATAATCTTTACATGTCTGAATAAAGATGAGGATATTCTAAAGAGGTTAAAGCTCATAAGATCGAAAAATTGAGAGGCAACGATGAAGTAAAAACAATAAACTAATGAATTTCTAAGTTCGACTTTTCAGCAATAGGAATACAAGATTTAACAACGGAGAAGTAAAAGTATATGGCGTGATGATTAAGGGATTTCTAGGGTTTAGTTGATGGTGACATAATGTATAAATCCTTAGAGTGCAAAGAATGATCAAGAATAGGAAATTGCAGAGAGGTGGCGGCATTTTTTGAAGCAATAGAGAAAAAGGAGGCGGTGAATTTGGTCGGAGGAAAGAATGTCAAAAGGCAAGAAAGGAACATGGGGAGGTTAAAACTAAAAGTAATTGAATTTTTATTGTATTTAAGAAATTATAAGATAAAAAAATAAGTAAAATGGAGATATAATAAAAATCACCTGATGTGGGTAAAGTCAAAGGTAAATTTGGTAGTCAAAAAGGTCATTTTAACCATAATGTTAGTAATGTGTAAAGTCGAGATATGATTATGTTAAGTTTTGAAGTTCATATATCATTATGTTAGTAAAGAAAAAGTTCATATACCTTTGACGATTTTAAGCCTTTTCTTTTTTATTAGGACAAAAGAATTTGGAAAATAATAGACCTTTAATTTAAGGTAGGTGCCATGGTCAATAGGGCCAATGTGCCACCAAAATCAACTCGAAATGCAGACCAAATACTTTTAAAAAAAGTTGACTAAATATTATTAATTAGTCTATATTGAGTTGCTATTTCATTTATTACTATTGGTGTTATTATAAAGTAACATTACTTTCGAAATCATATTAAGTAAGATAATAAATGTATTTATTTATAGTTTTTGTTGTTTTAAAAGATAATTAGCAACTTATTCTTTTTATCATTATTAATGTATTAAATAATATAAAATGGATAAATATTTAAATATATCATTAAAATTAGAAAATGGTATTTAAACAAATATTAGAAGTCTAAAAAGATATTGTTATTGGGCTATACTACTTCATAGTGATAGATGCTTGGAGTGTTAATATGTTTTTTTTCCATTTCATCAAGAAAACACAAATTAAAATAACAAAAAACGACCGATTTTCGAGAACAAAAAGACAATAAGGAAAATGAAGTTTGTATTATATAAGAGTGGGACAAAACTTAAAAGGATATTTTCAGCTTTATTTTACTTAGCTGTCTCTTTGTCCAAGATAAGTTCCTCACATATTGGGAAATAATCATTTGAAGTATTCCTTATTGTAATCCCTATTACAAGTTCTTCTCTCAAAAGACAAGTTGATTTTCACTTGAAAGAAAAATAAAATAAAATTCATGAACAATTGCCACGTCGACTCATAGTCCATCTTATTACATTGGTCAAGTTTGCAAAGACTCATTCTAACATAGACTCGATCTTGTCAAAATTTGATGATAAGACGCATTTATAAATACCTAAACTTAGTTCGCCAGTATAATTAAAGAAATATGGGTTATTAACGTTTTTTTTAAATGAAAGAGATTTTGAAGGAGTCAGAATTTGATCACTAATCATCAGATATCGTCAAATTTTATGAATGTATCGATTGAATTAAGTTAAATTGGTCGTTATTAATATTCTTTAATATTAAATCAATGTCATACTCCCTCCTTTTTTAATAAGTGTCTTTTTAGACCCATAGAAAAATTTAAAAATAAGTGTTATTTTTAGATTTCAATGCACATATTTAAATATTTGTCTATTTTACCCTTATTTAATGTATATTAAAAATAATAAAATATCAAATAGCCTTTCAAATGAACAAAACTCATAAAAGTATATGAACATTTTTATTGTTTCAATTAATGTGGTATTGATAAAAGAAACTATACAGGACACTTATTAATCGAGGACCAATTGCTTGTTTGGTATTTGCAAGCATGCATGGCTAGATTGAACGTGGAGAAACCAATTTACTTGTACTTAGCTCAACATGATCATTTAACAATTCTAAGCAATGGCGAATTTACATGTACAAGGATGAGGTCCATGGACCCCACTCTTTTTTAAAATCTAATATTATATTATACATATAAGTAACCATAGAAACCCATTAAATTTGAAGATAGGAACCCACGGTCATGAGTTGTTCTCCACAAATATAAAATAATTAAAAAAAAATAGAAGTATAATTAAACTTACAATACATCTTTATCATTAACAACCTACCATCTTCCTTTTTAATTTCTAATTCCTCTTTCAGTTCTTCAAACCAGCAAAATACCATGTTTCTCGATCGATTGATAAATCTATAGATGAATCCGATGCCCATGTCATTTTTCGATCAACTGATAAGCCTGCAGATGAATCCAATGCCCGTGTTGTTTCTCAATCAACTGATTTAAATGCTCTTCCGGCTGACCCTAGTGAAC
>CAOJBI012095035.1:0-14089 GCA_948277035.1 Euphorbia corollata
TCCGGATTACTCCTTTTCTGGACGGTACAAAACCGTCCGGAAAAGGCCCTCATCAATCCTTACGAGGGCTGTTTGGACGGTTCAAAACCGTCCGGATTAACCGTTTTGAACCGTCCTAACAGCCCATTTTTGTACTAGTGAGTAGTTTCCAATGTGTATCTCCAAAAGGACTTGCTTAATCTTGTTCGGCTGATCATGGACCTGACCATATCCAATAAGGTCCTATTTCTCCTTTTAGACACTCCATTATGTTGGGATGTATAGGGAGGTGTCCATTGAGATAATATTCCATTATCTCTTAGATAATCTTGAAACTCTTAGCTTAAGTATTCTCCACCTCGATCCGATCGAAGTGCCTTGATACTTTTCCCAAGTTGTTTCTCTACTTCATTCCTGAACTCTTTGAATTTTTCAAAAGATTCAAACTTGTGCCTCATAAGGTACAAATACCCATATTGAATGATCATCGATAAAGGTAATGAAGTAGCTAAAACCACCTCGCGCTTGTACGCTCATTGGTCCACATACATCCGAATGTATTAAGTCCATTGTACTTGTGCTTCGTTCACTCTTTCCTTTAAAGGGTAAATTAGTCATTTTGCCCATTAAAGAAGATTTGCATACCCCATAAGACTCCAAGCCTATTTGGTCCAAAGTTCCGCTTTTGTGTAACTTGGTTAAGCGATTCTCATTTATATGGCCCAATTGACAATGCCACAAGAAAGATGATTTTAGGTTATCCGTTTTCTGTCTCTTAGCACTTATATTGAGAATATCATTATGTAAGTCAAGAACGTAAATGCCATTCATCACATAACCATCCGTATACAGAATATTATCACGAAAAATTTGAAACCCATTTTTTTTAAAATTCAAATAATCTGTCATCAAACATGATACAGAAATAATATTCTTGTAAATGGACGGAACATAATAGCAATTGTTCAAAGTTATTACATAACCATTTGGCAAAAATAACTCATAAGACCCTACAGCTAATGCAGCAACCTTTGCTCCATTTCCCACTCGTAGGTCCAATTCACCTTTTGCCAATCTCCTACTTGTCCTTAGTCCCTGCACAGAGGTACAGATATGAGAACCACAACCAGTATCCAATACCCAAGTGTTCACATTAAGGATTGTAGAGAAATTCTCAATCATAAGCATACCTGAAGTCGATGCCCCATCAAATTTCTTAACTTGATGAGAAACAGGAGCCTTGCAGTCCCTTTTCCAGTGGCCTTTCTTGCCACAGTTGAAGCATGTGCTCTCTTGAGCACTCTACTTCTTCTTGTCCTTCTTTACAATTTTCGTCTTGCCACCTAACTTTCCCTTGTTCTTTTGAACCTTGTCCTTAGGACCTTTGGAACCATCTACCAGCATGACAGGCTTCTTGTCTATCATTACTTGAGAATCAACTAACTTCAACATGTTTATCAACTCGGGGATTGAAGTATCAATCTGGTTCATATAATAGTTAGTCACAAAATTTGACTAACTATTTGTGAGTGACAACAAGATGAGATTGACACTCAACTCGTGGTCCATCACGAACCCTAGCTGACCCAACGTCTCATTGTAGGAGTTCAGTTTCAAAACATGTTGCGATGCAGATGCACCTTCCTGTATCTTGGTGCTAAAGAGAAGTCTTGAGTCCTCTAACCACGCATTCCTTGCTGGTTCCGCAAATAGCTCCTTAAGTTTGAAAATCATGGTACAAGGATCCATGTTTTCATGCTGCCTTTGAAGATCAGACGACATAGATGCCAACTTCACACAGGATGCCACATCAGTATCCCTTTTATGCTTCTTCCATGCGTCCTGCTCTTCAGCAGAAGCATCAGCACCAGGCCTCTCAGGCAGAGGTTCCTCAGCTGCAAACATAATGCCTTCAGCCTTGAGGAGAATCCTCACATTGCGATGCCATTCATTGAAATTAGGACCAGTCAATTTGCAGTTATCAAGAATCGAGCGAAAATTGATATTGGATGACATGATTCAACCTAAAGATGTATAAATGAGTTTAGTTCATGTAGATTTATAATGTACTTAATATAAGGCATTAATATTAAAGTACATACTCTCACTATTTTATTACGAATCTAATAGCCCTCACTATTAGACCCGAGAGATGTGCCATCATCTCCTAGTGGGTTAACATCCATGGTTCATTTAAAACAAACCCCACTATGGTGGAACAAAACTCATTTTAGATAACCATGGTAGGAATCCCATTCCTTTTACATCCAATGCAATTGCTAAATCATTCGGGTTTTCATCCCATGAAACATGTGTACCAATTTGTACAACTCTCCGAATATGTCTCTACACCTCAGCATTAGTCCTACTATGGTGGTGAACAATTAAATTCTAGTTAAGGTTGACCCACGATCTAACATTCATAGCCAATCTACATTGAAGATGGTGCACACTATGGTGTGATCAAAACACCGTTCTTCAAAATAGATTTAACTAAGAATTTAGATTGCGGAAGATATTACACCTTAATATATGTTAATGAGGGATTTAGATTTTTAGGTCTTACCTAAAGTTCTTCTATAGCATGCAAAACAAACAAGGTTCGAGTTTTGAGTTTTTGCACCTATGTCTATTAGATTTTCATACAACTTATTCATTTTAATTATAAAACTATATGAGGAATCCAATTCCCATACTAGAAATCAAATGAACTTTAATTAACTCTTTAGCCTTTTAAGAGTCCGTTCACTGATGTATATTCCCAGGTAGGTGAGGTGCCCCATGAGAGCTAGACACCAAAGACCAATCCTTAGCCAGAATATACACGGGTTCTCATTCCCTTAATTAGCTATGTTCACAATAGTTCATAAGATTTTGTTCTTATACGTTCCCAACATAGAGCGGTTTATAATAAATAGAATAACATTTTATAGCCTATTTTAGACTAAGTTTGAGCAAAACCTAATCTAGTTATCACAACATTTTTGTAACAACAGGAAATTAAAACTAAGTCATGAATTGTTTACAAAACATATGGCATACTCAAAATAATTTCCAAACATCCTAGCATACTTTTCTACATTCAATCATCATATATAAGGCATGCTCTGATACCACTGTTAGGAAAATTCGGTTCTAATATGCCTAACATACGCAGCGGAAATTTAAAATTTTCCTAAGCCTATGTTCACCTTAATATGTATAATCGAATAAAGCAAGCTAAAGTTTATTATTTAATTAGAACAATAAAAGAATTTCTAACTTAATTTCAAATTAAGTAAATAAATTCTTAAAACATAGCTTAAGTTCTAAACATGGAAATAATAATATTAGTTACAAACTAAATATATTAATACATATTTAAAACTTAACTATGCATGTAAAAAGTTCTAATTAAAAGTAAACATAAATAAATAAATACAAAGGAGAAAAGGACTTATTTGTTGATGACCTCCAAGCTCCTTTTATGGCTACGTTGATCCACACGGGGAACCCGAATAATAACCGAGAAGGAAAAACTTTCACTAGTCGAGTCGGTGCTAGCCAACTCAACAAACGAACCAAAATTTAAACTATTAGTTTTCCACAAAAATATGTAGAAAACCTTGCAATTTTTCATGCTTGAAAGGGGTGAGGAAGTGAGCTTTTTATAGGAAAAAGGGAAGCCAAAAGGTTTCCCCTTAAGTAATGTGGGATGGGATAAAAATCACATCCCACAATCTCGGAGCCCGCTCGCAGCAGTTACGAGAAATCTTGCAGCCCGCTAGCGGCTGCGAGGTATTTCGCAGACCCACTGCGAGATTCCTCACAGCCCACTGCGAGGATTCTCGTAGGCAGCCTTTGCGAGAAATCTCACATGGCCTTTTGCGAGAATTCTCGCAAGCCTAGCTTGCGAGATTTCTCGCAACGGACTTTGAGAGATTTCTCGAACCTTTTTTCCCCAAAAAAATTGTCCAACAATTTTTCTCGACCCGGGTCCAACCCGTCTGTAAAATTTCCCTTTCAATCCTTTCAATATTTTGGCCTACACCTAGTATAGAAGTTTTTTACATTTCTCGTAATTCCTCAAAGTGTGTGACCCGTAGGACCCCGGACACCAAGCCGCTAAAGATTTTATCCAATTAACTTTCCCACTTAGAAACATTAATTATTGGTACGAACTATATTTATCCAATAAATAATAGTTCTAATCTATAGATGATCATCAGAGGCCTTTAGCAAGGATTCAGGATCCCTCAATGTCCGCGTTGTTGCATCTTTTACAAACAAGTCCAAATACTACAGTAGACTACTGTGTGATACACTCCTTCCACCAAGCAATACCAACTGGTTTTAGGGCATGGATAAGTGTCAACCCTATGGACCGGTAAACCGATTCTACCCAGTGCATTTTTCTTGCTCCCAAAGTACATTGCTCTTTTTTTCATGAAGTATTAACTAGAATCCCATTCTATTAATACTTACTATGATCAGAGATTTATGAGCAACTGTCACTTCAACAAGTGGGCAGGTATTTCTTCCTTTATATCCGGGAGTGATGGATCCTATCTTGATAACTCAGCCCATCAACGAATAGATGTTACTATACCCGTAATTACCCTTTTAACATCCACTAGTGTGAACTGCATAAGAGTAACCCAAAGTATAATTACGATTACACAAGATGTCTAGCCTCTCAAGTTAAAGGATACTCACACAACTATTGTAATGAGATTATCATTGACACAGGATTCTAATCCATATCATATCTCATAGTGGGTACCCAATATACTACCCTAGTATATCCATGTGCTCACTTCAAGATCCTATCTTTAGCTTGTTGAGAATAGTTACTAAGAAGTGCACCCACATGCTGATCTATTCTCTTCATCAATGTCCATTCTTGATGAAACTACGATCAAGGACGTTTAGACATAATTATAATTACACATAGTGATAATCTGAACAATCATAGTCCCACTACGATTTATCACATATGCTATAATATATGTCATGGACCTTTGTTATACACATTAAATAAAATTGTCACAAACTCGAATGACAAAGTAAAATGCCTTTTATTAATTGAAATGGAGTTTACATTGTACTACATGATACATAACGAACTACCCTAATTGCTCTTAGAGCATACATTATTACTAACAGTTGCTAACCCGAATAAAATTTGATGTTGAAGTTCTTCAGAACACGGAAGACCGCCGCACTCCTAAAAAATCCAACGATGTTGACTACTAGGTTTTAAGTCTCCCAGTTGCTAATCCGAATAAAATTTGGTGTTGAAGTTCTTCGAAACATGGAAGACCGTTGCACTCCTTGGAATTCCAACGAGGTTGACTCTTGGGTTTTATTTTGCCCCTTAAATCAATATTGATTTTTGCTGAAGCAAAATATTTTGCCCCTTCAATCAAGAGTTAAAACATTTAAGAGAAATAAATTTGAGATAAGTGTATTCGGCCTGGTCCGAAAATTTGGAGTAAAATGCCTCTTATAGATTGGTTGGGGATAATTTTGTAGGAAAAGTGGTTTGAATCATGTAGTGGAAGTGCATTTTATTTTCTTAATTGATTTTTACGGAAACAAAATATTTTGCCCCTTTAATTAAGAAATAAAATACATAGGAAAGATTAAATGAATTTTGTTTGAGGGAATCTCAATTGTATGAGATTCGATTTTATTTGAGATTTTACTTTAGTGGGAAAAAACGTGATTGAAATTGGTTTTCGAGCTAAGGAAGGCCAAAGAGGGAGTAGATGATGGCAATAGTAGTGGAGGTTGCTGGCGTGGCAAGACAGTGGCGCGGCAAGAGAGATTATGCGGCAAAATAGTGGCACAGTAGGCCAGTTGACGTGGTAAGACAGTAGCATTGCAAGGAAATTGATATGATAAGACAATGGTATCCTACTTTGGAAATTGACTTTTGATTTCTCAATATCTGCAAGTTTCCCTTGCTTAAGCGAGGAGGCTTGCGAAAGGTCTCTTCTCGGCCCTTGACCTGATGATGGTACATGACACATTTGCCATGGCTTATTCCTGTGGTGTTGAAGGTTCTAAATGATGGAAAATGAAAAGTTGAATTGGCATGGGCCCATGAAGGAGAGGATGATTGACTTTTCTGATTGTAGGCATGCAGAAAGAGGCAAGGATATGTGAAGCGAGTGTTTTGTGGTGAGTAGGAGAGCTAACAAGGTCAGACTCATGGAGATGGGCATCTTTACAATGGATTTTAGAGAGTCAGCCCGGGACATTCCCATGCCAGAATCCTACATGATATATTTGCACCGAGAGTGGTAGAGAGTGTTCCTTGTCAGGAGCCTGATACTGACTTGTCCCTGAACTTTATGATATGGTTCTTGATTTGACATTACAAGCGCCCATTACTGCGATGGAGAGGTTTGCATGGGGTACATTCTCAGTTCGTAACCTGATGTTGGCACAGGGTACACTAGCCACGGTTTGTACCTGTGAAAATTTATTCTATGCACAAAGTTTATATATGAGGGTACATGATTATGCATGTGAGTAAGCTAGTATATGTATATGAATGTATGCATATTGATGCAACCTTCTTCGATTGGTGTTCGGCTAGATAACTGTTGCTCTTGTAGTGAATAGGCAAGCTTGAGGTAGAACTCCTTTGGACTTACAACAAAGAGGGGCCTAGTTCGAAGTTTGATTCCGGTTTTTAGTAGATTTGGATGTGTTGTAAAGTTTTGTAAATTTATATCCCTTCTGAGAATGACATTAATCATGCTAATATCAGCAGCGATCCATTGCTTAATTAGCTTCAAAGCTTGTTCAATTGCATCCATTCACGACGATCCTTATTGCGAAGGAGGATTGATGATATCCTTTATTTAGAGGCTGGCCTAAGACCTCTTTTTACCGAATTGGAATGATGTGATGATTGAATTTATTTTTTTCTAATTTTTGCATAGACTGCCCTCACGGGTTTTCAATCTATCGAACATTGTCTTAACTTTTGCCTGGACCGCCCTTTCGGGTTTTCAATCCAGCAGACTTATTTTTTCATTTTTAGCATCACTTACGTTGTTTCTCAAAATAGCATACATGTATCCAGTTATAAATATACACGTAACAATTTATCAATAATGACGTTTCTATGAATGAAAATATCCAGGGTTCAAAAGTTACTATAAAATGTCCAATGATTTAACCCCTGTTACCAACTCGCCCTTTCAGGTTTTCAAGTTGATAGATGACTATTTTCTCACATATTGTCCTAATTTTTGACCAAAGTGCATTTTCGGGTTTTCACTTTGGCAAACTATTCAGCAAAAGAATACCCTAATTTTTGCTCAACTGTATGAAAGGAGACAGTTGACGGGTTTGCTATAAAACTCTATTTTTTCTTGTGCTGCTTTTCAAAATTCAATTCTTTTCCCTAAATGTGATAGTGCTTAAACGGGTCCTAGTTGATCGAATTCACAACGGGTTTATCACCTTGACTGCTCCTTTTTTAGAGATCTTCCTGATCACAAATGAGGCTTCCCAGTTGGGCCTGAATTTCCCCACAACATCCACATAAGAAGTTTGATTTGTGAATGTGTGCACATTAGTTCTGTATGCTCAAAGCGTAAACGGGAGCTTGTCTGCCCATTCTCGGTAGGTAGTTATCATTTTGGGCAAGATTTTCTTTACGAACTTGTTCGCTGCTTCCACTGCTCCATTAGCTTGATGTCTATATGGTGAGGACCGGTGATGCTCAATGCCGTATTTTTCGATCAAGTCTATCGTTGCCCCTTGGAATTGGACTCCGTTACCAAACACTATATGATGAGGTATCCCGTAGCGTTTGAAGATGTGTCTTTCTATGAACTTGGTCATCTTCTTAGTAGTATTATTGGTGAAAGATTCAACTTCTACCCATTTTGAGAAATGGTCCACTGTGACAATAATGTATCAATGTCCGTTAGCTGATGAAGGGAGAATCTCACTGATAATATCTATCCCCCACGCCAAAAATGGCTAAGGAGTAGAAAGATTATGCAAATCAAACGAAGGTAAATGGCTGATATCACCATGAATCTGGCACTCATGACACTTAGTTTCAGAAATGCAGTCAGCAGTCATGGTGGTCCAAAAGTAACCTTGCCACTAATTTTTCTTCGTTAAGGCTAAGTCGTTCATGTGAGGTCCATAGTCTCCTTCAAGGATGCGATTCATTACTGACGTAGCCCCTTTCTCAAACAACATCGAAGTAACAAACCGTCATTGGTGTGGTTGAATAAGTCATCACTAGCTATTATGAATTGAGCAGCTCTTCGACATAAGGATAAAAGTTTGGAATCTGTTGCCCCTAGAGGGAATTCTCCTTCTTGGATCAAATGGATTATGTCACAATACCAACATTTCTTATCTATGCTGATGGCATAAGTAGAAAGGCTTTTTTTAAGACTGGGGAACAACCGATTTGGTAAGCTGAGATTGGGGACCTTCCCACATAGAAGCTAAGATGACCAGGGAATCCACTATTTGGTTCAAGTCCCGGGGAACATATCGAAGTAGACATTTCTTAAATGTTACGGCCAAATCCAGAACAAAGTCTGGAGGAGGGCGAAAAGATTCCTCCTTGATTTCCCATTATCTAACTACTTGCCGAATAACTCGAGCAGAATCACCAATGATGGTCACCTTTGACACACCCCGCACTTCTCAAGGCTTACATCCCAAATAGACATGCTTCATACTCTGCCCCATTATTGGTGACTGGAAATTCTAGGCACTTAGATAGCGGGATGACCTCATTTTACAATGGTGCTAAATAACTCCAAGACCTGCCCCTCGATGATTCATGGCCTCGTAAAGAACATTGGCTACTAATCTAAACCCAGATTCTTGACATAATCTGAACCCAAGGCTTGATTGGATAGGAATTTTGTGATTGCTCAACCCTTAATCACCTTCTTAGTGACCTACTCAATATCGAACTTAAAACGAATTAAGATTCAACGAGAGAGTTTGCCAGCTAAATTTAGTAACTCACATAAATACTTCATCGAATCAATCATAGCCATTGCTTGAATATGGTGAGTCTAAAAGTAATGCTTGAGCTTTTTAGTGAGTAAAACCATGGTCGCACATATCTTCTAGACTAATGTGTATCAACTTTCATACTCGATAAGCTTTTTACTCAAGTAGTACATTGCATGTTCACGCTTGTCATCTTATTCTTGGACGAGCATTGCCCCTACCAAAGATTCCTCAATAGCGAGATAAAGATTTAGGGGTTTTCTAGGCTTCAATGGCTTTAGAACCGGTGGATTGATTAAGTATGCCTTGATTCTATCAAATGCAAGCTAACATTATCTCAAAAACTTGAAGATTGGCTCAAAGATTAACATTAACCATGCCATGAAACGAAATGACATACTGAAATGAACCAAGAAAAGAGCGGACCTCCTTTTTTGTCTCAGGAATAGGCATGTTACAGATAAGCTTTATCTTAATCATATCCATCTCAATCTTGTGAAGACTCAATCTAATATCTCTGGATGCTCCTTCGATTAGCAAATTTGACCAACAACTCATCCACACAAACTTCTACTTCTTATAGATCATGATATGAAGCAAAACTGTCACTACCTATTAGTAGGTTCCCCAAGTGTTCTTCAACCAGTCTTGATCTTATTTACAATGTCCACATGAAGATGGCTATAGCACAAAAACCTATCAATGAAGGAGTATTTATCAATACACCAATGTGAAGCACTGGGAAGCCATCTTTCAGAGAGTCCTTATTGAGGTCTCTGAAGTCCACACTAACCCCTTACTTTCCAATCATTTCTAGCTTCAGGCACGATATTTTCTAACCACATCGAATACTTAACCATCTCGAGGAATTCGACTTTAAGCTGCTTCGCTATCTCTGCCTTAAACCTGATCTGCCCATTCTGGTCGCAACCATCACAACTTCTATAGCTTGAACTTTGGGTCGGGTAGAACTCTGCCCACTCTCGACATGTCTTCATAGGACCAGACAAAAGCACTCACATGAAATCTAAGCATATTTTCAATCTCTCATTTTCACCAGGGCTTAAATCATTTGATATAGGTACCAATTTAGGCGATTCAGTTATACCCAAGTTAATTTCATGCAATGACACATCATGTATGCTAAAAACATGAAGTGTAGACTCATATGAATGCATGACGTTGTTAGGCAAAACATCAAGCAAGTAAGAAAAGTCTGGATATTTCATTATAATAAAATTTTCACATATATAAAGTTCAACATATTATTACATCATCATATTACATTATAATAATCATCTTCCTCCATAGATGGAGGGTCTTCCCTTATGATAGTAGTTGTAATGGTAGATGAAGTGGAAGAGGCCTGAATAGCTGAGATAGAAGCATGGATCATGCATGTATGGGCAACAGGAAGAGGATCGGTGATAGGAGTGGCGACCATCAGGATATCATCAACAAAGGTAGCGAGAGTGACAGTTGGAGGATTAGTAACCGTGGTAATAGAGGTATGAATGAGTGAAGCAGGATCAGAAGTAAAGATAATAGCGGCATTAATATTTCTTAAAGTAGACCCTGGCCAAGATTGACCTTTGGGATCTAAAGGTCCAGATTGCTCCTTATATAATGCTTGGTCGAGGTTGTACACATCGGTCATGTCATAGAAAGTAGGGTTCTTATGCTCATTATGTTTCTGGCAAGGCATAATAAACTCAGGCTCTATAGCTTTCGAGATGCCTTGGTGATGCTTGCCTAAACCTTTCACAGGGATATTACTGTAGCTTTTGTTGTCTTGCCCACATTCTTCTGGAATTTATCACACTCAACCGATACCTTCATCTTAGCTTGAGGAGGTGGATTACTAATTGTGCTTAGCTTCAAAGTAGGGGCCTGAAACTTCTCTTCCTTGATTAACTTTTGAATGTTGCTAAGAAAGTCTCTGCAATAATTTGTGTGATGCCCCACCATCACATGATAGACGCAGAAATTCTTCCATTCATCGGACTTAGGTGGGGCAAATGGCCTCAAGTTTTCCATGATCCCAAGCTCACGAAGCTTAGCAAAGAGTCAAGTTAAAGGATCCATGAAAGGGGAGATGCCACGATGATCCTCACTTGATGGTCGAATGGTCCTCTTCTCGACAGGCTGTATAACTTGGATTGCGGCTTGTTTACCTTTTGATGAAAAAGGAATAAACGTTGCCCCTTTAGCAGTGATCTTATACCCCGGCCTTCTATGATTTGGGTTTGGGGTTTTCTTGACCCTGGGAGCTCTTTCCAACTTCTCGGCCTTGATAAGCACATCATTGTAGCTAGAATACTAATTAATCCCCAAGCACACTTTGTAAAGCGGGAGTGATCCATTAAATAACTAAATAATAATCTCGGAAAGACTAGGTTTATCCTTCAAGCGAACTTGCATAGATATCCAATGTCCATAATAGGACTTGAAAGTCTCATATGGTTGTTGCTTAACCATCTCCAACTTCTGAATGATGGTTTTCCTTTGACTATTGAAACCATACTAGCAGTTCTTTATATGAGATCGAGGATCACCTACTCTCTTATACCCCACAAGCTCAGGTATGACAAAATTATCAGGAATCCAAACTTCATCCCTTTCTTGTCTAGAAAGTTGGGGGAACGTGACAGATGGGTTGACTTGTGTGGTGAGGAATTGTTGCCACAAATTAGCCATTTCAGAGGAAAGACCTTGAGGAATGATCCCCTCGGCTCCTTGGACATAGGTCTCAAGATGCTGAGTTTGAGCAAAATATGATGGATGAGGGTAAGATGGACCCCTTGGAGATATCAAGGATTAAGGAGTATATTGGGGCTGAGAATAATTCTGGAATTGGTTGGCGAAAGTGACGGGCTCAGAGATCGAGCCTTGATAGAGAGATGCCCCTTGGATAGGCAAAGTCAAGGATTGAGAGATGGATCCTTGAGAATAAGTCATATTCGTTGGAGAAAAGAGTGGAGGAGCATTCGTAAAGGGTTGGATAGCTATAGGATGCACTATACCTCATGAGACCTTTGATTGGAAAGGATTGGGCACTACTTGCTCTGAAAAACCAAACTGGAAAGTATTGAGAGGGTTATGACTCGGACAGTATTGGAAACTTGACCCCTAACCTGATTGAAGATGACCAAACTGCTCAGATCCCGCAGTCATCAGATGCTGATTCACTGGATTCAAAGTTGGCCTAGAGTCCGCCTGAAATGAGGAAACATGGCCTTGATTATCTGTCCAGCAGACCTTGACTAATCTTAACGGAAGCTAGGTATCACCTTGATGCTGTTGATGCCTCGCGCCTTGAGGTGGCAATTCAATCTTAAATACTCTATCTGAGTTCCTTTCCTCGGCTAGTACAACCCTTATAGAAGTTTGAAGGATTTTCTGAAATTGAGCACCGGATAGCACTCGGGAAATGACTGCCTCAGTCTCACTGCCATTCCCGGTTTGAGCCCCCCTTTCTAAATGAGGGTCAACCACTTATTGATCATTCAATTGGTTGAAATCTTCATTGGTAGGATTCAATATAATTGTGGATGAGAAGGGTGATTCTGAATGATCATTGCTTGAGTCGGACCCCTCACTTGAGTCAGTGTGTGGAATTCCTTCTATCTCGGTCATTGTAACTTTCGACGATTAATGGATGAGGTGATCTTTCAGTCTTTCCCACGCTAAGCATCAACCAAAGATGAATTAGGGCACTATGATATCATGATGTTTTATGATGGCTCCTAATAGGTTCTTCGGACACTCATGAAGTGGTAAAGTGATTTCCCCTCCTTGGGGGATTGAGGCCAAGTAAAATCAATGTGATTTCTCGAAAGGTATGCTTTTTAGTGATAATGTGTTTGGTTTGAAATGAGGGTTAAGGTTGTAATGCCATACCACGGTAACAAACCTATGTTACAACAAACTTTGAGATGTTTATTTATTATTTTTTTTTTCCTGGTAAACAATGTGTTTTACCCTTATGATGTATGAATTGATATTTATGATAGTTTGAATGTGGCCACCTATGTGGTAAACCAAATGAACGAGTTGAGTCCAGCCATGACTCAATTTCGGCAAAGCTTCGCATGCCTATTGGGCATCATATATATGGATACACTACAAGAAAAATCGCAATCTGCAACGGAATGCTTGCGAGGGAAAATATTCCCTTGCAATTTTACTAGTTTGCAACGGAATCTGCAAAGGATATTGGTTTCACTTGTAGAATTATTTAAAATAATATATTGTACATAATTGCAAGGAAAACTGCAAGAGTTATTCAATTCCCTTGCAACAGTTTGGCGGGAGAAAAGGGAGGGGAAAATCGCAAGGGATTCTGCAAGTCTCTTACACATACCGTTGCAACATTTTAATTAGAAAATCTAGGAATTAACCGCTACAGGTTGTATCATATAATAACAATAAAAGAAAAAGAAAAAAAAAGTAAATTATATAATTATTTATCTCTTAGTGAGTTTTCTAGATTTTCACGACTATACACTTTTCTATCAGCCTCTCTCTCTCTCTCTCTCTCTCTCTCGCGATGGCGATTCTGGCGATTGAAATCGTGATGGGTTTTCTTCAGTTTCATGGATTTGTACACTAACTGATGCTCCTTTCCACCTCCTCTTGTTAACTCTTTCTTCTCCTCAATCAACTTCGTTCTTTATTAAACCCTAGATTGTACGGACATGAACGAAAGATAGCTTGAAGTCATCAAGGTAATTTTCCTTTCACTAATTCATTAGTTGTACAGAGTGGGTTTGATTTAGTTTAATTTTTTTCAGAAAAAATCTATCCTATATACCCTGTGCTTATTGCCCTCCATGTCATATACTAAACCCTAGATTGTGAGGACGATAAAGGAATAGAGCTTGAAGGCTTCAAGGTAATTTGCCTTTCACTTTATTAATCAGTTGTACAGAGTATGGGTTTAACCTAGTTTAGCTTTGTAGAAAAATCTTTCTATATAACTGGTGCTAATCTCTCTCCGGCTTTGAATTACAAATGCACTAATGAATTATTTAAACTCCATTAATCAAAACTTAAATCTCATGTACTTAGTATCAACAAATATAGTCAGATTTAAACCCTAAAACTCCGTTGAATTTCA